>CAIGRH010138055.1:0-14780 GCA_903798295.1 Fraxinus nigra | reverse complement strand
TTCGGGGGCGCTGCCCCCGAACCTCCGTGGGCTCCCACTCCTTCAACTCTGGGACCCCCCTATTTCAAGAGGCTGGCTCCGCCCCTGTTTTCAATGGTCAACTAGTTGAAAACTGTCCATTGGGTACAACTTGCTACAAACTTGAAAGATTGGGACTCCTCTTGCTAAAAAATAGGTTCTGTCCCCTTATAAGTTTATATGCATTTTCATGTATCTATCTTCATTTGGTTTACCTCTTATGGTTAATAATGTAGTCGTGTCATCATCTTTTCCAGTACGATAAAGAATATGTTGCAGAAGCCAAGTTCAGAGAACTAGAACAAGAACATACATTGAAGAACAACACTGATCTTTTAGCCTGCAAAGCTGAGCACTACCATCAGTGTGGTGAATACCAGAAATGCTTTGAACTAACGTCAAGGTGGGTTGATTATTTTGTTTTAACATAATGGTGCTATTTACTTCTATTCCTTGACCAATGCCCCTTTTGTCGCTACACGTGATTTTTCAGATTGCTCGAGAAGGATCCTTTCCACCTAAAATGTACTCTGGTACATTTAGCAACAGCAATGGAGCTTGGACATTCCAATGAGCTCTATCTCATGGCATGTAATTTAGTCAAGGATTATCCTCAAAAGTGAGTATGCATCTATAATTTTGTGTCATTTACGTTAACATTCCTTGTTAATCTTGAGAAAAAATATTATGTTTTTGTTCTTATTTATTTTCTAAATTTGCTCTTAGTTTTCCACCGGAGTTGAGTGTAAGAAATAAACTATCAGCACTCTGCCTAAAATATTTTCGTATTTGTGGATTGGTGAAGTGGTATTTGCATTGTACGGTAGTTCCGATGGTAAAAAGGTTTTGGCCGAGTTCCACGGGCCAATAGAAGAATATGATGCAAGCAACCCTGGTAATTAATGCCAACTGTTAAGCTTAAACCTGATTTTTTTGCTCTCCTGGCAACATTTCTTAATTGTTTAAAATTAAGAATATAATTTAGTTGACAATAGAGCACATATGCATATGATCTAATCAATAGAATTGAACATAGCTATCGTATAGACTAGTAATCTAAGCTCGATAATTTTTTGAAGCACCGGGATTGTTATTCTAAGGTATTTGAATTTATTTGGAAATAATAAAATGTGTACCTAATTGCCCATAGCTAATTTTGCTCACTGGTGAGCACATTGTGTCTTGTGAGATCTTTGGGAATTGATTGCCAATCTTGACATATTTCTCGCTAGAATGTAGTTGCCAGAAGTAGTGTTGAAGCTGAGTTCAGAGCTGTTGTACAAGAAATATGTGAAGGAATGTGGTTGAAGAAGCTTTTGGAAGAATTACACAAAATAATAAAGTTACCAATTAAACTCTATTTTGATAATAAAGCAGCAATCAACATTTCTCTTAATCCAATTTAGTATGACAAAACTAAACATGTAGAGGTGAACACACACTTTATCAAAGAAAAAGTTGAGGAATGAATTATTTGTATGACCTATGTTCACACTTCACATGCAAGCACGGACTGCAAATATCTTCACCAAATGACCACCTAAACAAAAATTCAATGATTTCATCATTAAGTTGGATATGATAAATATTTACGATCCAACTTGAGGGGGAGCATTGCAATCTCGAGATGACTGGGGACCAAGATTAGGAATTATTGGAGTTGATTCATCTTTCCATAGATAAAATATTGTAATCTCTTGAGATTGTAGGAAATTATTTTCTTCCTTTTATTATTTTCTTTCCTGTACTATAAGAAGACGTCTTGTGTTGAAAATTATATGTAAGAAAATATATAATTTTCTCTTCAGAAGGATTTGTTTAAAAAAGATGAGATTTGGGATGAAACTGGTTTAGGTCTGTAACTATATTGCGTGGATCCAGCCATCCAGGTAGGAGCTTTGGATATGGCACATGCCCAAATGGCAGATCCCAACGTACAGTTTCAAGTAAACATGGACTAAAGAAGATAGTTATTATCTTCTCTAAATTCAAACCATTTCAAAGTAGATGTATAATGTCCTTGCGGAAATATTTGGATATGCTCTCATAGTATTAACCATGAAAATCATGTTTTCAAAATGGATGCTCAACTCTGTTTGAAGTATGTATTCAATGCTAAACTTTGAATATGTTCTGCGTTCATTTGATCAAGCCTATTGTTTCGGATACATCCCCATATCCTTGTTCAATTGTCAAGAGTGTATGATGGCATTCTTGGTGTTTTTGAATGCACCATGTGATAGAAGTCTTAGATGTATTTTTGGAAGAATAGAATCTCATTGGGAACATGCCTAGATTTGTTACTCGCTGTCTTGCTTCAGGTAGCAGTTGTTTGTACCAGGCAACAATGACTCATGATTACTGGGCATTTCAATGTTTCTCCTATTAATTATTTGGATCTGATTTACAATTCTGAAACAAGTTATTTTCCATGCTCTTCAGTTTTGGCCTGCTAAATAGTTCCATCAAAACCTTCTCTTTTCATTTCTTTGGAGGTTTCAGGTTTTATGTCTTAATGATTGGTTAAGACATGTTTATCCAGTGCTCTGTCATGGTTTGCTGTGGGTTGCTACTATTACTGCATCAACAAGTACGATCAATCACGCCGTTATTTCAGGTATTAACCTTTCAGAGAAGGTTGTAAAGGGAGGATTCTAAAATATTATCTTTGAGTGATGTTCTACCACCGGAATTAAACTCTTTTATCAGTTGCACCTTTATTTGAGGTATTAAACTTTTAAAGAAATTTTTGAAGGGATTCTAAATTTCTATAATATATTTGTCTTGAGTGATATTCTACCACCAGAATTAAAATTTACCCCTGAGATGGTACCTCCCACCAGTGATTTACATTGTGTATTCATTTTTTTTATAAATCAACCGTGCCATTACCTTCTTCTGTATATAAAAATTTGTTCCAGAATGCTTAGATGTTCCTGGGTTGAACAATTTAAATTTTTTTGTTTGTGCTCAAGTTCTTAGTATTATGTAAATTATAGTTTTACTGATATGCAGCCTAACTATTCTAAATTCTGGGAATTACTTTGATATAGTTGCAAATCTGGGTCATCCTCCTGTGTATTGTTCAATTATGCATGAGGCCCTGCAATTTGACATCAGAATATCTTAATGAGATCTGTGAAACAAGTAGAAGTGCATGTTCAGAGAACTTACAATATATCTTGCCAGTATATAGTTAAGGAGGAGATATATAATTGAGGATGTTTCATGTTTGGCTAAGCTTAAAAGTAATTCAAACTTAATTTTAACTAATTTATTGTTTCCAAACATCTTTGGAAAAGTTACCTTTCTTATAAAGTGGAAAAAATGACTTATTTTGATAGTAATGTTTGGCCATAGGAGTTACTCTCCAGACTCCAAATAAGTTAATTACTTTCAGCTTTGTTTATGATGAAAATCAGTATGCTTTGGATTTTGTGAAGACGTTTAATCCATTTTTACATGTGATAAAACTTTTAGCATTTAAGAAACTGGGACCTCTTTTATTTAAGGAACGATTTTTGTCCCAACATGGGTTCAGGGCACCCTGGTCTAACCACAAAACATGGACAAGTAGTATTCTAATGAAATTGGAATATAGATGTTAATTTTTATTATCCTCGAGATTTTTTTGTATTCAAGTTAGATTGATTTAAAGCATGAGTTATCTTCTTTTGCAGCAAAGCAACAAGTTTGGATGGGACCTTTGCCCCGGCTTGGATTGGTTATGGGAATGCTTATGCTGCTCAAGAAGAAGGAGATCAAGCAATGTCAGCTTATCGTACTGCTTCTCGTTTATTTCCTGGGTAAATTTCCACCTCAAATCTGCATTGGTATGACTGCAATCCATCTAGGTGATTTGTGGTTTTATTAGGGATAACAAGAATTAGTTGTTCTCTACATGCACTTTCCTGATAAATTCTGAAGGCTGTACCGTTAATTATCTCCTGTATTGCAATTAATAAGTTATGCCTGCTCAGTTCAACACAATGAGGTGGGTGTGATCAGTTTTGCTGTTAAAATATGCAAGGAAGGTTAATAAAATCCTACCTAGGATGTTTTTGGATGACTTTAGGGATAGATTGTTAGATTGAGAATCATCAATTGATTCAATTCTATGGACAGAAGAAAGATAATTTACATCTTCATTGAAACTATATTGTTATTAATAGCATTATTGCAGTTGTAAATCTTTAGCACTGATTGAAACTATCATTGTAAGGTTGAAAGAAAGCTGTGATCCTGAGTGGGATTTGTATCAGTTTGATGTTATTAATGTAGGATGAATTCCAGATCTAGATCTCGACTATTATACCTATAAGAGCATCTCCAATGGTGATGTAAAATTGGGTGTAAATTGGTATCTCCAAAACCACTTTTAAATCCTCATTTACATTTTCTGCTGAAAAATGCAATTTTGCATCTCCATTGGAGAGTTTTTCAGCCACTTTGGAGATCTAAATCTCTATTTCACCCCCATTGGAGATGTTCTAAGTGATTCTTCAAGTAGTTAAATGTAGTTATAAAATCCTAAATTGCGAAAATCTTATTACTTATGAGGTATAAGTTTCCTTTTACAAGTTAGACTATTATAATTCTCTTATTCCAGATGCCATTTGCCTACTCTCTACATTGGGATGGAATACATGCGAACCCATAGCTTCAAACTTGCTGAGCAGGTAATATATCATTCTGAAAATTGGAATTTTCCTCATTGTGGAAATAATTTAAATCTCTTTGTTCTCTGTGTTACTTTTGTATACGTATCATTTTCCAGAGATTTATTAGCTAGTTCTATTTCCAATAGTTCCTAATTAGATGCTGCTTTCAGTTTTTTATGCAGGCAAAAACAATATGTCCTTCAGACCCACTTGTATATAATGAACTTGGAACTGTGGCTTATCACATGGAGGAGTAAGGTTTTCACCTTTCATGAAATGTGTAGACTGCTGATTCATTTCTTGTACAAATATGTTAATTTTCTCTTACACTTTTGACTAAACAAGGATCAAATGATCCATGATTTGCTCCTTGCCTAAGGGTTCAGATTCTATTTATGCATTCTGCATCTTTTAGATGATAAGATATGGGAGCTTATGCTAGTTTACACTTGTAGGTTTTCAATTTAAGGTTTTAATGCTGGTCAAAGTTACAGCTTGTATTTCAGTGATATGAAAAAGCTTCTTAGTTGATACTCTGAAAAGTTTTAGGTGTATTTGGTTATGTTAACGTTGTTTCATTTACAAATTTCATCTGCGTTTTGAACATTTTGACCCTCAGGAAGCATTAGTGGATATAGCAAGTGTACAGGGATACAGTTTGGACATGTCCACTAATGTTTCATACCAGTTTGTCCAACCAACTATTCTTGATATAAACCCATTTTGTAGCTATTCAAGTCAAAGAAATCTATAAAATTTTCAATTTTCATCTGATTGTAGGTACTCCTATTCTAAACATAAGTGGTATTCACCAGTATCTTGGTCATCTGACCACATAGCATCATTTTGGCTTTGAAGCAGCTGCATGCTAATGGCATTTTGTAGACATGGTTTGTAGCCTTTCCCACTTTCCGGAGACATTTAAGAAAGGAAATAAGATGAATGTTGAGGAAACTAAGGTTTGAATATTGCATCAGTCTAGCTATTAACTGGTTGAATTCAACCAATACCAGTGGGAAAATCGGCTTTGTTATTTCTAGGAGATGTAGCATGTAAATTTGTTGTTGTGGTGCAGGTTTAGAGGGAATGTTCCTTTAAACCCTTAGTGCCCTTTAGAATCTGGTTCATTTGAAAGGGTTTTTACTTGCTTATATAAGAAATGAAGAAAAAAATGACTTTTTCGGTATTTTATACATCCTAATTTTATGTTTCTGACAATTTCTGATGCTTTTTGCAATTATATGTTGCTATACAAGTAACATAATGTATGTATTCCACTTCACGAAATCTTATTTGGTAAACCAAGTATTCTGTACATTTTTTGACACTGTCATAATCAGTGAGTTATTTTCCCAAAATCTTTCAGTTACAAGGAAGCTGTACGTTGGTTCGAGAAGACATTGGCTCATATACCATCCTCTGTACGTGAGATGTGGGAGCCAACTATAGTCAACCTCGCTCATGCATTGAGGAAATTAAAGTATGTATTTTCTTTTTATGCTTCCTTGAGCTGTTCTCAATTTTAGCTAGCTAAACTTACGAATGTGAAATGGGTGCTTGATGTTTTATTTTATCTTTCTCAACTGGTGATGTATTGAGCCAGACCCTGTCTTGGTTGACTCAATTTCTTGATGGACAGCATCTTCAAACTAAATTTTCTGAAACCAAAAACTATTACAGGTTTCACCACCTGTAGGAATAAGAACATCTTGAGATTGCATGCATTACAGTTTAACAAAAACTACTACAGGTTGAGGGGAAAATTTCTGTTTTGGCTTCCATTTAAACATTGATTTATGATTAACTGAAAACACCTCATTAATAAGTTGATCTTCTTGGATGGATGGAGTACTTTCAAGTTCTATTGTTCCGTTAGCATGTGACTCACTAATAAGTTTGGCTTCCTCACACACACACACACACACACACACACACAAGGTCGAGTCTATCATTACCCTCTTTCTGGTCAAGGAGTTGCAGTTGTTCCTGACTTACAATTTCGAGCTCTCAAAAAATCATAGAATTGGAATATATAATGTGTTATCTTTCGTAATCCTTTGTCGTCATTATTATTATTTTTGTAGCTTCTGTTTCTTTAAAAGTATTCGTACCTTCAAGTTTATTTTTTTCTCTGCTGTACCACCCACCTCCATTCCAAAGGCCCCCCCTTTTTTTTTTTACATGTCCTGTTGTGGTTAACATCAAACGACTACTCTATATCAGGAGGTACAATGAGGCAATTGTATTCTATGAGGAAGCTCTTGCTTTATCAACAAGAAGTTCGAGTACTTATGCTGGACTTGCTTACACATATCATCTGCTGGTGATTATTCTGAAATATTTCTAGTTGATTATTATGGTTTGAAAGTTGAAATGAAAATATTTCATAATAAAACTTTGTTTTTGTAGGATAAATTTACTTCAGCAATTACATGCTATCACAAAGTAAGTTATTAATAATATTATTAAGAGCTGGCTTTCTAGATTTTAGACATTGTCTTGTTGTTTACAATATTATTGCATTTTTCCAAGTTTTCTTTCTGATAGTAAAACGCATTACTGCATTGTTCATTTTTGACCATGTATTCACGTGATTCTGTGCATTTTAACAGGCTTTATGGCTTAAACCAGACGATCAGTTCTGTACGGAGATGTTGAGTTTGGCGCTTGAAGATGAATGCCGCCATGACGTAGGCATTGAGCGTGAATCTCATCAAAGATAAGAGTGATTTATTCAAGAATTTCACCACCTACCCCAGAGTTGAATGCAAAGCTCAACTAAATATTATACGATTGAAATCAGTTTTGATTGGAGAAAATTATCAAAATATGATATTGTGAATTATCAAAATTAGCCTAGTATGGGAATAGAATCGCTTTCCAATAAATAAAAATTGAGTTACTGATGCACAGAAAAAAATGAAGGAACTATTATCTTTTTTTTTTTTTTGGTCGACGTAGGAACTCGCGGTGGCTACTCGTGAGTGCGCATTGGGTAAATCTCATTCCATGTGCGGTAGTCCGCAAACTACACAGAAGAGATAAGTCCGGTGCGACGAGCTTAACTGAGGAAGTGTTGACAAGGGATTTGAACTCATGACATTCGGTCTCTACGTTCATATGCTCCACCAATTCGACAATATGGAGCTTCTCAACATCTCTCTTCCTTTTACGGTCCCCATCTATTGCAAAAGAATAATATTGTGTAGCACCATTTGTATTATAGTAGTGTTTGGTGTATCATCAAGTATATGCCATCTAAATAAGAATAATGTCTTACTATTAAAAATGATATATCAATTATTGAGACTTAACTATCACCTAAACCACTATTGAGACCAAAAAAAAAAAATGTGATATTTAAAGAGGGCAGAATTCTACTATACAAATTATATAATTCATATTTCGATTGTGCTAATATGTACATAATGATTTATATATGCATTCGATTGTATTATATGTACGTGATGGTTTACACAAGCATTATATGACGAAATACGATTGAATTAAAAAAAAAAATCAATTAAATATATATATAAA
Organism: Fraxinus nigra; assembly: GCA_903798295.1. Classification (NCBI taxonomy): domain Eukaryota; kingdom Viridiplantae; phylum Streptophyta; class Magnoliopsida; order Lamiales; family Oleaceae; genus Fraxinus; species Fraxinus nigra. The sequence goes on along the minus strand of CAIGRH010138055.1, from coordinate 6,561 downwards.
AAAAATTATCTCTCTTTTTGACCCTTTGCAAATCATTGTGTAACTCAAGTAGCATTATTATATATATTTTAGGAGTAAAATGTAACCCTGTGGCCTTTCTAGGTCTAAACATATGTTGAGAGAGAGCCATACACACAGAGTCACAAAAAAGGCCCATTTTAGAGAGGAGAGACATGATACCAGTGCCGGTGGGAGAAGAAGTTGGCCCGAAACTCGCTCGACTTCTGTACTTCGTTGGTGCCGGATGTATGTATTTAAACATTCTGAACGCATTTCTTCAAATTTTTTATTTTTTTTTGGTGTTGTTTTAAATCAGATGTATCCGATAGGAATAATTATGCCCCTTTTTGTTTCAGTTTTGTGCACTGCTGCGATTAACAAGTGGAGAGATTGGGAAAGAAACTCCACGGTTCAAAAACAACAACAGTTTAATGGTCAAACACTGGAAGATCAATCAAATGCGGTACAAAAAGCTGTTGAATAAAATCGATCCGCGTTTTTTTTCTTTTTAACGAGGGGGTTCTTGATTTTCAAAAGGATTTTGCTGTTGAATAATTAATCTGATGATGATTTTCAAAAGGATTTTTCACTGGGATACTGATGTAGTAAGTGGATTTATACATGGTTTCTTCTTAAAAGCTGTTAATGTTGTGTTATAGTTTATGGATTGCATAAAATTAATAAGAGAAATGTTTTGGTTTAGAAGATAATATGATCTATTCACTTTGGATATGTTGAATTTCATTGCTACACTTTTCTAGCAATGCACTTGTGACTATACTTGTTTTGCAATTACTCTTTTAAGTGCTGACCACGGCCCTAAAGTAAGGGCTTGATTTGTGGGTTTGTACTTAGCCACCATTTCATTACAAACAAGTTTGGAGGGTGAGTTAGGGATGACAAAAAAGCTTGTCGGCTCGAAAAAGGTTTGGAGCTTGAGCCGAGCTCAAGCTTTTTTCTTTAATTTATAGTATGTATAAACTGCACAAATTTTAAATTTTTTAAGTAAAAAATGTAGATTTGACATTTAAAAAAACAAAAAATCTGAGCCGGCCCGGGCTTGGCTTGGCCCGCCAAGGCTCGGACCGAGCCTTATTTTTTTTGTCCGGGCTCGGCTCGAGCCAAAAAAAGCTCGGCACAAAAAAGATCGAGCCGAGACCGAGCTTTTTTTTTCGACTCGACTCGGCTCGTTGACATATTTAAGTGAAGATAANCAAGCTTTTTTCTTTAATTTATAGTATGTATAAACTGCACAAATTTTAAATTTTTTAAGTAAAAAATGTAGATTTGACATTTAAAAAAACAAAAAATCTGAGCCGGCCCGGGCTTGGCTTGGCCCGCCAAGGCTCGGACCGAGCCTTATTTTTTTTGTCCGGGCTCGGCTCGGCTCGTTGACATAGCTAGGGTGAGTCCAATCTAGTGTGGTCGTAGCTATTGTATGAGACTAGGCACCCTTCTCAGGACGATCCTCATTGCCAACAGGTGATTTAGGAGGGTTACTTAAAGTGAGAGACGTTTAATAAAGTAGCTCATTGAGCCCATCGTGGATGTCAATTGTGATATGAGTGGATTGTAAGAACTCTAATGTGTCTTATATTGTTTAGGCTTGACTTGTGGACATGTAAAATCACTTGGGAACCCTCCCTTACAAGTGAGTTTTAAGTCTAAATTCTACTAAATGGGGTTTTAGCACCTCAAGCAACATGAAAAAACCAAAATTTATTGCAATGTCAGCCGCCTTAATGGACGTAATTGTATGTAAATCTTGACATTTCAAATTATTTGATATTATAGTAGGGCAGATAAGAGCCCTTTATTGCCATTCCCCTTTCTTTATGATACCAATCCAAGCCAAACCAATAGAAACAAATCTATTCAATGAGCAAAAAAAGAGAGAGGATTCGAGCCCTCAATAGTTCTTTGTTCAAAACTATACCGGTTTTCAAGACCGGGGCTTATGATGCTATCTGTCAGGTTCTTGGCTTTTGTTGTATTTTTTTTTTTTTCTAATAATTTTTCTCAACCATGGCAGCAAGAAATTTTTCTTGTCTATTCCAAAAGCGATTAGATTGGTATGTCAATTTGGTTTGGTTTGGTTTTGAAATGCTGATTTTGACACTTGACGGATGAAGCCATTGAATAGCTCTAAGGGCTATTTTTCCACCCTTTTAGGTGAACTTCGAAATTATACTGAAAATTTTAATTAGATATACATTGTTCCCCCACTTAAGACTAGGTGGAGAGTTTGGCTTTGAGTCTTTGACCCCTACGATTAATTGATTTGAAGTAAAATGGGAATCATCTGGAAGAGGTTCGGGTTAGACGAACATTGGATATCATTGATGGATTGAGCTTTTTGATGCATAATTTTGCTGTTAGTGTCTTCTATAACCTTAGATTATCCTGCTGTTAGAGAGTTGTGAATGTGGATGGCTGCACTTTGTGGACAGAGAGATTCCTAAATCTTTAGCCCTTGTTTGGTTTTTAGTAGATTTCGATGAAATGTGTGGTTGAAAAGTTGAAAGTGTGGACGATGGAAAACGTTTGATTTCCATCTTTGCCCCTACAAGTGGAAACGTTAATTTTTAGGGGAAGATGCATTTTACCTCCTCAACCTTTACGAAATATAAAAAATTAGCCTTCAACATTTTTTAAGCATAATACATTCATAACTTTTCAATTATGTCACAAAATTTGTCATTTCTTCCATTTTGTCCATCTCTTTAGATAAGTAAATAATGATAAAGAGTAAAATAACGAGGAAAATTTGTAAATGGAGTTAATAACTTTTCAAAGAGTATAAATAAATTTAACTTAAAGCAATCGAGTACATATTTATCTTCCTCCAACCAAATTCACCCATCGATCCTTGTCAACGCCAACTCCACCCCTAACCAAATATCACCTTCGGATGGATGGTTCTCATTAAGCCCGGGATGAAAATCAGAATTTTAATGGATTTTGATAAAAGTTATAGGTTCTATAAAATATGTGATTAAAAATAAGAATAAAGTTTAATGTACAACATTTGTTGGCAACCACGTGTGGTCAAAATTCTAGCATGTGATGGAGAAAACAATTTTTTTTTTTAAATGGAAGGATATAATGATGTCAAATAGGGATGTTGTACTGTCAACCAATATTGTACATATAGCATGATTCTAAAATTAATTATTAACTTTGACTTTGATTAAAATCTAAATTTTATTTTTTACCAAACAGCGGCTAAACAAATGTTATGAACTACCGTCAAAATAAACCCTCACACTTTTGGTTGGACTAGAAGCGTAAGGGTGAGTTGGATCTAGTTTGGAATTGTAGTACGAGGATGTATATTGTGGCTCTTCGGAGTTCGGACCATGGCCAGCATGAACCAGTCCATTTGTTTTGTTATAAAAAGTCGAAAAATTTTGGGCCTTGGATGGAATTATTGATGGGCCGTCCTCTAGTTGGGGCTCCATCTGCCCCGAGTCCAACTTCTTTTGGGTGCAGTCAAGGTGACATCACTTGCCTAAAACTTGACAATATGTGAATATTGTAGCATCATCGCATCCCTTGTGACCTACTTGGAAGAATATATATATATACTATTAATTTCCTTGCCCTTTCAACATCACAAGGTACATAAAACAATTGTTTCAGCACCATACAACACGAGGATTTCGGTTACCAATGTTGTGAACTTCGACAAAGTTTTAACGGCTTTCAAACGGAAAAGATATTTCTCGTTTGAAATTCATACTAGCAACGAGTAAAATAATGGAAAAAGTCATTTGTACAATCGAGGTTGACAACTTCGGTTGACAACCCTCTCACAATGATGGGTCCCACTGTGTTTAAAAAAATAAAAAATCAATCATCCCATCCATCTCACATGTGAGAGGTTGTCAACCGATGTTGTACAACTAGCACGGTCCTAAAATAATATGATTGGCCCTATTCAATAACATCATCTTTGATGTACCAAATATGTTTTAGATATATTTGAATTGTTCAAAAAGTCAAACGTATCAAAATAGAATTTCTACTTGTNATACATGCAACGAGTAAAATAATGTAAAAAGTAATTTGTAAAATCGAGGTTGACAACTTCGGTTGACAACCCTCTCACAATGATGGGTCCACCTGTGTTTAAAAAAATAAAAATCAATCATCCCATCCATCTCACATGTGAGAGGTTGTCAACCGATGTTGTACAACTAGCACGGTCCTAAAATAATATGATTGGCCCTATTCAATAACATCATCTTTGATGTACCAAATATGTTTTAGATATATTTGAATTGTTCAAAAAGTCAAACGTATCAAAATAGAATTTCTACTTGTTCAAATAAACAAAGCATGATATTTCTTGTTAGTAATAGCCACTAAAAAAAATTAACTAATGAAGTTTATACAACATTTGAATTCCAAGTTAATTGCTACGGCTTCAATAACGACTATATTTTTTTATTCTTATTCTACAATAATTTGGCTCAAACAGGGATTATACTTAGCCCTTATTTGATGACAGTTTATGAAATTTGTAGTTGTGAGTGTGTTGTTAAAACTAATTAACTTGAAATTAAACTTTAATTTTAATCCTAGCTACCGTTTTTTTTAATTTTCAGTGGCCAATATATTATTTCCCTTGTTCCCTATAATTTTTCTATAGCTAGCTGAGCTGCCAAGAAACCAGAAAACTACCAATCATGTTCTTACAAGTCAGCTCCATGGGCCACCGCTAACAGCGGCCTCAATTCCCTTATAAAGCCAGCTGCCCACGAATGAACCCTTCATCTCACAGCCCGCTCTCTCTCTCAAACACACCAAGGCTCCTAGCAAAATGAGTTTTCAGCGATTCCACGACACATGGTTTGAGCAGCTCCGCCACCTGGTGCACCAGCTAAGCCAAGCCCCAAAACCGCCCACCACGGAGGAGCAATACCACCACCTACGCCAGCTGGTCAACAAGGTCATGTCCCACTTCGCTGAGTACTACAGAGTCAAATCTCTCGCCATCAAGCAGGACGTACTGTCCTTCTCCACCGCGCCATGGACTACCTCCCTTGAGCGCTCTCTCCACTGGATCGGCGGATGGCGACCAACCACCGTCTTCCACCTTGTGTACACCGAGTCCAGCATCCTTTTTGAGTCCCGTGTGGTGGATATTCTCCGCGGGTTTCACACCGGCGACCTCGGGGACCTCTCTCCCGGCCAGTTCCGTCGTGTCAGCGAGCTTCAGTGTGAGACTGTGAATGGAGAGAATGCAATTACCGATGAACTCTCCGAGTGGCAGGCATGCATGCACTTAATTCTTAATTAATTAATTATGATGCCTAAATTAATTAAAATTAACAATGTATATATGCATTTATATTAATTAATTATTATTGTTTATAATTCGTTTAACTAAGTATTAAATTAATTTTATTGTTTAATATGTAATTTATACACTTCAATTTATTTGGTGATTAGGATAGTGCAAGTGATATAGTGGGACTATGTGGAGATTTTGATGAGAAGATGGAAAGACTAGCAAGAATATTGAACAAGGCGGACGACCTCCGGCTGAAGACTATCGAGACGGTGGTGGAACTGATGACGCCGCAACAGGCGGCGGAATTCCTAGTGGCGGCCGCCGAGTTGCACTTTGGAATTCATGCATGGGGTGTTGAACAAGATCGTCAAAGAGGCAACGTATGAATTTTAGAAATATTCTCCGATTATGATTTAGAGAGTACAATACAATTTGTATTTTCAGATTGTGATCTGTAGTATTAAATTTAAATATATTTGAAAAACTACCACTCTTATTGTTATAAGTACTTAGTTTAACTTTTCAATTACTCATCCCATCAATTTTTAAAAAAAAAAAATTGTTAAAATATTTATTAAGAAAACTTTGCCAAATTAAGCCCCGTTTTATGACCATTATTTTAAATTTCTTTAATTTTCATACTCACTTTCAATCGCATATTTACACGATAAAATATTTTATACACACATTTTTTAATAAAAAATAATAATAACAATTCAAAATTTCATTTTTTTTTTCAAAATATTGGCCGTCAAACAGGGGCATAAGTTCTTGTTTAAGAGTATAATCATACATTCTTAAAAATTTCGAAAATACCAACCCAATTTATTGGCCAATTTGCAAATTGTGCTGTCTCTTTCCTTCTTGGGCTAAATAGAAAAGTTGATGACGTGTTCTATGGAGAATTGATGCATGCATGCATGGGGACACCTGTTAACCTACGTGTAGGCTTCTCTATTAGTATTAGGCTGTGTCAGCCTTGGCAGCTGCAACTCCCAACAGTGGTAATAAAAAGTTGAATTAATTTATATGTAAATTGTTGTTGACATTGTGTGAACGGTCAAAATCTGTGTTATTAATTGTTTAAAATTTTGTTAAAATTTGTATCATTGATCGTTTAAAAGTGTTGTCATTATTGTTGGCAGTGGTAAAAACTTGTTGCCTTGGCATCAGCGCCAATGCCACGTAAGATGTGTAGTTGGAATGAAAAAAATAAATACTCCCTCCGTCCCAATGAGATAGACTTGTTTAGTTTTTCACAC
>CAIGRH010138015.1:0-12775 GCA_903798295.1 Fraxinus nigra | reverse complement strand
AATGGATACCAAATTTTCAACATTTTCCATGAAAAATTATACCAATCAAACACAATTAATTACAATTCTCAGTAAAAAATTTTCTAAGAAAATCAATTCCCAGTAAAACATTTTTTAAAAAAATCAATTCTCTGTAAAACATTTTCTTTCCACCAATTTTCCACCTTTGCAATTAAACGGACCATTTTTTAGTTGGGTCTTGTGGCTTGTCGCCTTGTGGTGATTCACATTTTTAAGCTTAGCCAAGTAGAAAATGAGAATTGTGCGAGTTTCGAGTCACACTCAGAACAATCAAACAAAACCGACTTTACACCTACGAACGTAGTAACATGAGGGGTAATCCAATAAAAGCTCGACAACTTAATACCATTAGGAATAGATTTCAATAGCTTCTGAAATTACAATAAGATTCCCAAAGAAAGGTAATCTCTATAATGCGTAATCAATTATATATAGAATTGTTGTCTTTTTAACTTATTCTGTATCTACCTTTCTGCGCCTATATATACCAGCAGACATCCATTTCTCAGTGACTCAAATATCAACACAGAATACAAAGGCATTGAGAGAGAGAGAGATGGAGAAGATTATTGCATTCTTTGTTCCTGTTTTCACCTTTGTATTTACTGTATTTTTATATGTAATTTCACTGCAAATGAAAAGAAAACATTCAGAGAGGAAAACTAAGCTCCCTCCAGGCTCAATGGGGTGGCCTTATATTGGAGAAACTCTTCAGCTCTACTCCCAAGATCCAAATGTCTTTTTTTCTGACAGAATAAAAAGGTTTTTTGCTCTCATTCCCGATTACTGTCCAATTTTGTAACATCCCCTGATGGAATATTTCTAAAATGGATGCTCTTATGCAGGTATGGAGAAATCTTCAAGACTCGTGTACTGGGTTGCCCTTGTATAATGTTGGCGAGCCCAGAAGCAGCCCGAATCGTGCTAGTCACTCAGGCACATTTGTTCAAACCGACATATCCGAAGAGCAAGGAAAACTTGATCGGCCATTCTGCGCTGTTTTTTCACCAGGGGGAGTACCATATGCGGCTTAGGAAGCTGGTTCAAGGTGCCTTTTACCCGGAGGTAATCCGCAACCTGGTGGCAGATATTGAAGCCATAGCAGTGTCTGCAATGGATTCGTGGGCCGGTGGCCATGTCATCAACACTTTCCATGAGATGAAAAAGGTTCGTCTCTTTGAATTCACGCTAAAATCTATTTATAAAAATTGTGCACCTATCACCTCTTTAATGAAAAATGATGTTGGCATTCACGGAGGACGTCTTAAAAATTACCATTTCAATGAACAAATCTGTCTTTTGTTTAAGATTTCATACGAGAAATCTAGTTTGTCATTTACATCTGATTCCTTGCAGTTCACATTTGAAGTTGGTATACTCTCCATTTTTGGTCATTTGGAGTTCCATTATAAAGAAGAACTAAAGAAGAACTATAGTATACTCGATAGAGGGTACAATTCCTTTCCAACAAACTTACCCGGAACTCCATACCAAAAGGCAAGGAAGGTAATGAAATGCTAAATTATAATCTGTTACATGTAAGACTGTCTAGTCTACCTTAACAAACACGTGTTGAAAATGGACTCTCGTTTTTGACTAATCATATTTACCCTTTTTAATTCATGAAGGCAAGGAAGAGGCTGAGTGAAATACTTGGTAACATTATGAGAGAGAGAAAGGAGAAGACGCTTTCTGAGAAGGACATGTTGAGTTTTCTGCTGAATTCTAAAGATGACAATGGTGAAACTCTAAATGAGGATCAACTTGCTGACAACATCATAGGAGTACTTTTCGCAGCACGAGACACGACTGCGAGTTCCATGACATGGATTCTCAAGTACCTTCACGACTACCCAAAACTTCTCGAGGCCATCAAGGTAAAGATCTAGAAGAGTCCAACGCGTTGCTCTGGAATTCTCTATATGAAAAACGCGGTTCTCCACTCTGTTTGTGGTGGTCAAATTAATATATTCTACTATTCTCTTGTCTCAAGATCATTTTCATTTCTTGACTTTGCTTTGTAATCGTCGTAGATAATATGTTTCTGATTTGCATGCAGGCTGAACAGAAGGCAATATACCAATCAAATAAAAATGGAAATGGTCAATTAACATGGAATCAAACGAGAAATATGCCATTGACTTACAAGGTATTTGACTGCTACAAATAATATATTTGGTATATTTCGTTTCATTTAGGTCGGTTAAGGTCTAGTCCATATCACAGATAACGCCAAAATTTTGTTACAAAATCATTTACAATTTGCGTTCATTCTTGACGGTGAATCTGATGGGACGGTTCCGTGCTGTATTTTTTTTTCAGGTGATTTTAGAGAGTTTGAGAATGGCAAGCATTATATCATTCACATTTCGAGAGGCAGTGACAGATGTGGAATATAAAGGTAGGCTTTCTTGCAAATAATCCACTTATATTTGAAATAAATGTTTTGGTCACTGAAACTTTGGTACGAATTTTGGTGGCAGGGTACTTAATTCCAAAGGGATGGAAGGTCATGCCTTTATTCAGGAATATTCATCACAATCCTGATTTCTTTGTTGACCCTCAGAAGTTTGATCCTTCTAGATTTGAGGTAGGATTTTTAATGGTTGACTTTAAGTGCATATTTAATTCCTATTGCATAACAATTTTATCAACTTTTATCAAAATATTACTTTTAATCCTATGAAAGTATTAAGTAACAAATATTTATGGTTTTTCTTGTAGGACGTGGTGAAACCCAATACGTTTATGCCATTTGGCAGTGGAGTACATGCCTGCCCTGGTAACGAACTTGCTAAGCTAGAGATGCTCGTTATGATCCATCATTTAGCTTCTCAATTCAGGTACTTTCTCAAACTGAAACAAGTATTTTTAGAAGTTTGTTCTTTTAAATCGAATTAAATCATAAATAATCAGTTCTATTACATGCTCTACTCGTTCCTAGTTTGTTTATTTGAATACACCGAACATGTCATATATGTTTTATACACGTACAATTTATCAAAAGATTTGATTACAATAATATAATCCCTTGAATCTTGCTACATGCATATCAGAGGTTACATAATACCGTATGACATTCTACAATTTGTCATTTTAAAATACAGTCAATTTTTCATCCATTTTTTTCATCAACATCATATTATGTAACCCCTTTTATACAATTTTGATGTACAATTAGCAAAATCCATAATTCCCCTCCACCCATTTTTGTAGTTTATTTTACTAACTATGCGACGATATTGGGGGAGTGGTATGTGATATTTGGTTTTATTTGATAATTGTGTTTGCAGGTATGAAGTGGTGGGATCCCAAAGTGGGATTGAATATGCTCCATTCCCCATCCCTTTGCATGGACTCCCTGCCAGATTTTGGAAACAAGAATCAACCGATTAAGCAGGACATACCAAAACTTGTTCCTTAGACTAATTTTCACTTTTCCTTTCTGTTTCCAATCCAATTTCCCCTCCAAACTAATAAGGGCATGGCCTTTTTTCCTCAAAATTAATTAATATATGTTCATAATCAATGAACTATTAATCGATGAAGAATTGTATTCATATCTCTCATCGGTTAAAGCTAGCAATATATGTATTATTTTTATTGTAGAGTTGATATTGAAATTGAAGTATTAATGAAACAGAAAGATAAAAGATTTGATTCAGTTGAATTATCTCGTTTCTTGGCTTTGTTAACTTGAAAAATCGTTGTATTTGCTGAAATGTGTAGTGAAATTCAATTATTACTTTTTCTCGACGAAATTTGCTTGAGAAAGGTCTGTGTACGGAGAAAATGGAAAATGGACACTTTTTATCTTCACTAAAATCATGGGTAGAAGTTAAGGCTTCGATTGTAAGAGAGCATTCTTTTGAGTAAAGTATTGTGAAATTAATTAAATAACTAATAATAAGAAGAAAAAGGAAAAGGAGTATGTCGATGGTTTCTATTAATTCCATTCTTTCATTTCAATTCAGACATTTATGTCCTTATGTTTTTGTTTAGGGATAATTGTAGTCACGATACCAAATATTTCATTTAGTTGCAGATTTTGTCCAAACTTTTCATTTGTTTCATTCACGGTACCAAACTTTTAAAAAACTCATATGGAAAGTTCAAATAGATGAAAATCATCCATTGACAGTTAGTTGACCGTAATAGTAAACTTTGATCAATTTTTAAAAATGGCAAAATAGTAACTTCACAATTTTAATAAAAACTTAACAAAAAAACATTATCTCCTTCACATTTCCCACTCACAACCCCTGAAAATCAATCTCCACCACGTGTCACGCAATGACGGCATGGTCACTGATGCCCCATCCAAACAAGTTCAATCTTTTCCCAACCAAAACTCTCCCCCCTGTTAATATTCAAAATGTACACGCACAGAAATTACACCGTTGAGGCCACCGTTAATGGCGAGCTCCACATAAATGTCAAATCCTCATTAACAATCCCATTTACTTTAATAGATTCAGGAGATAATGCAGCATTAGTCGAATCTCTACTAGCTGAACATTGAAATCCAGATCTAGAATGGCATTTCTTGTTCACAATCAAAGCAAAATGGGTTGATGCCCATAAACTTTTCACAATTGAAGCCATCGAAATCGTACCCCAATGGCTTCAGAATTTCCAAAATCAAGAATTATATATGGAATCAGAAATGGCTTCAAGCCACAAAAGAATAAAAATCGTGTACCCACTCCCAATTGCTTATGAAGATTCGTTGCTTGCACTGAATTAGATTATTTCTCACTTTTGACATGAAGCATGTCTTAATAATTATGCTTATTTTGGAATAGTCTATGTAGATGGAGATAGTGTCGAATTCCACGGTTGGTTTTGGAATTAGGGGTGAGATGGGATGGGATGGGATGGGATGGGATGTGATGGGATGCCTTCTTGTTTTTGGTTTTAGGTCTGAGTGCGGTGAGTATGTGTGGTTTGGGTTTATTTTATTTTGGTTTGGGTTTATTTTATTTTAATTATTTTATTATAGAAAATGTAAAGTTACCATTTTATCTTTTTAAAGTTAGTTAAATTTATGGTCAATGTCAATTATTCGATCAACTAACGGTCAAACTAACATTTTCTGTTATATTGGATTTCGATCAACTAACGGTCAAACTAACATTTTCTGTTATATTGGATTTCGGGTGCGAGTTTTTTAAATGTTTGTTATCGTGGGTAACACAAATGAAAGGCTCGAGCAAAATTTTCAACTAAATAAAATGTTTTGTACAGTGACTGTAATTTTCCTTTCTGTTTATGATATTTGTCATGCCACAAGTAGTTTACTTATTGAAATGCTGAATTGTCACCATGTTTAGAATTATTTATCATTTTTTCTCCGATAAACTAGTCGAGTCATTTGGTCAAAATGATCGATTTAATTTCCTGGTTGGCTCTATATTGGAGGAGTCGAGCTTGGGAACTTCTAATTTATGTGGAACTAAATTATCGCGTAATTTGCATCCCTCTTTTTGCAAATTTTCCCTCAAGTAATATTATTCAATATCATTGATATCAAGTATTAGTTTAGGTGGTAACTTCATGACATTAAATAATAGATTCATTTTAATATAATATCACATGATTTATTTAATTGAATTTATTAAGTGTGACCATTTAATTTGATATTCTAGCACCGCTTGTGTTGGATAACATTATTCAATGTGAAATATGATGTTGGGTGATGTATTTGGATGCCACGTTTTGAAATGTTTCATAAAGTTCTAGTTGTGATGAGAAGTTATATTGATATTTTTCTGCTTGTACAGAAAAAATCAGACAAAAAATGAACTAATACTCACATGGGGGTGTGCCCCATGTGAATTAAATATTGTCAAAAAAGGGCCCCACTTATTTGTGTGTTTTCTGTGGGGGTTTTTTCTTTCCTGGGCTGGCTCGACTATATTCAGCCACATGGTAAGTGTGTGATTGGTCAAGTGAGTTGGTGGGTGTATGGCCCCTCAGCACAAGAGCAATCTCTAAAAGAATACCATTGCTTTTGTTGACTACAATTGAGGCCACATTTCACAATAAAGTAGTGCATCTTTTCATTTCCTAACATATTTTTAGTGGAATTGGAGAGTTTTCTCAATGAATAATGCTATATAACCTAACGGGTATATTAAAATCAATCTAAATAACAATGTTTGACAATTAAAATAAGCTAAATATAGGACCATATTTAATTTAATTGAACTTATCATGCATGACTACATAAATTGATTTTAAAACACTAACTAGACTATATAACATTACGTTTCTGAAAACTAGTCAGAGTTAAATGTGCATTGCACGTTATTTTGAAATACTTTATAAGTGCTATGAAAGTAATATTTGATATGAGAATTTGATGAATCTCAAATGAATTAAGGAAAATAAAATTTAGGATATAAATTTAAAAGAAAAAAATTTGTATTCTTAAAACTCAATTTCTATAATTCAAGTAAGGTTAATGCGTTTTGTGATCATGGGGTCAATATATTGTTTGCATTTGTCTTGGTTCTTTGGTTCAGTAATTTAGTGGGTTGAGTTTTTCAAATGTTAATTCTTGACTTTTTTAGGNTTATTTTGAAATACTTTATAAGTGCTATGAAAGTAATATTTGATATGAGAATTTGATGAATCTCAAATGAATTAAGGAAAATAAAATTTAGGATATAAATTTAAAAGAAAAAAATTTGTATTCTTAAAACTCAATTTCTATAATTCAAGTAAGGTTAATGCGTTTTGTGATCATGGGGTCAATATATTGTTTGCATTTGTCTTGGTTCTTTGGTTCAGTAATTTAGTGGGTTGAGTTTTTCAAATGTTAATTCTTGACTTTTTTAGGTTTAATCTAATCTATTGTAGGTTTCATAATTACAATTGTTACATGGGTTAGCATCAATACTACCCACTTCATTTTAACCGCCAATACCCGCTCTAGGCTTCCGCATACTTTGCCTCCATGCATTAGGAACTTCTCAAAGTTGTTCCTATGGAAATCGACAAACAACCTTTCAAATCATATTCTTTCCATTTGAAGTAGAATCGTCTTTGTCAAACATCCTAAATCTAGAATAATATTTGCCTCACATGTGTACACTCATGTATCACTCAATCTAGTTTTTTCCCCCAATTATTCTTACTACTTTACCTTTTTTCACTCAGTACTTCCTTGCAAGCGCTTCAAAGAACTAACTCAATCTCAATAAAAAAAAATTCAACACTTGCAGAGTTCAAACAAAGAATTAACTCTAGAATAACTCAAGAAAGTAGGAATTTAAACTTTGAATGAAAACGTCAAGAATAAATTCAAGAAAGTGGTTCTTGAACTCGAATTGGATACTTTATATTTTATTTTTTTTGTTAATTCGCAATTTTCGAATTTTTTTCAGTAAACGTGTGAGAATTCAACAATGAACCCAAAAAAAAAAAACTAAAAATGAATTGGTTTGGGCACTAATTTAGTACACAAACAACTTTTGAGTTTTTTTGGTATTTTAATTGGATTGGATGACTCAAAAGATGAATAGCACGAAAAACGAATGTAAAGACTCAAACAAAAAAAAATGATATAATCTTGATTTTTGGAGTCTAAATTTTGATACCAACTGATGCGAACTCACGTAACAATTGTAGCTACGAAGCCCACAACAGATTAGATCAAACCCAAGAAAGCCAAGAATCAACATTTGAAAAAACTCGACCCAATAAATTATTGAATAAAAGAATTAAACAATTGCAAACAATATCTTGATCATGTGATCACAAAACTTATGAACCTTACTTGAATTGTTGAACGCCACTAGAATTTAATTCTTGATTTGTTCAGGATTAATTTGATAAAGAACGAATTGAAAGCAATATTTCTCGCAATAATATGTCTCAAATTGTGTCATTTACAATGAAAAGAATGATCCTATTAATAGGGAATCTATAAAACCTAATTAAAAACATAATTGAGCTTAGAAGATATCAAAAAGATAATATAAAAGAGTTTTAACTAAAATAGAAGTCTAGACAAATTTTGAAAAAACGCACCCCAATTTTCAACTATGAAGCCGCATAGGCTTATTGGATGCAGTCGTATAGACCATTCATCCACCCTCATTTTGGTTTCGGTATGGATACATACGACTGCATATATGGTTATACCATGCGGTCGTATGGGCCTTCGTTTTAGATCCTTTCGTTGCTTGAACCAAGTTAATCTATCTTGTTTCTTCTTCCATACCCAATATGAAACTTGCCCTTTTACTTGTTGTGATCGATGTTTCATCCACGGTAACTTGAACAAGTAATCACATGGCCTCCTTAACTTTCTTTACTCGTGACCTAGTCATTGATCCTTCCTTCACAATCAATGGGTCCTTATTCTTGCTAGCTCTCGTATCATGGTCCTCATCACTATTTTTTCTTTTGAAGCAAGCCACATACTTGAGGAGTGATTGATCCTAGTCATTGATCATTCCTTCACAATCAATGGGTCCTTGTTCTTGCTAGCTCATGGTCCTCATCACTATTTTTTCTTTTGAAGCAAGCCACATACTTGAGGAGTGATTGTACGAAAGTTTGCAAGTGCATGGTATCGTAAACAAGTAATAAAATGATGAATAAGATATCATCCTACGGAGACCATGTATTTAATCTAAGATCAATAAATTCTAACTTTAATCAAATAGCCAATTTTAATTATTAATTTTAGGTTATTTTAACTAATTAAGATAATTATTCTAATGAGCAAATTATGAAGGTTTTGGTAAGATTAGGTTGAATGGTTACTAAGATTTTGAATCCTCTTTATTAATCCAATTTAATGCAATTCAATATCATGAGAATATGTATGCATTCTTATTTACCAATGTTCCCAAGGTATTTTAAAATTTATCTCGAGTAGAATTAAATATACCTTCTCATGTGACCTTTCTATATCTCTAATAAAACATGAGAATATGAAAGCATGCATTAAAACATTTATTAAAATCCTGCAAGGCATGGTGATATAGCTCTATCTTTTATCGGACAGTACAATAATTATTATAACATGCTATCTATCCTATAGTCTCTCTCGATAGCAACAAAAGCCACACGTCAATTCAATTAGTGATCAAGTAAGTAAAATTATTAAATAAAGAAATAATATATATTGAGCGTCAAAATATTGAAATCAATTTAAAACTTCATAGTAAGAATTCATCTATTTCTTAGTAAATAAAAATCTAGCTTAAAATTACAAAATCACAAGAAATCGTGATTGATTTATAGAATATCATCCGGATTTTTGATAAATGAAGAAAAGTGGAGAAATCTTGAAGTTTTTGAATTTCTTCAATGGTTTCTTTATTGTCTCCAATTGCGCCTTCCTGTTCTTTGCCTAAAACAAATGATGGAAGTCCTCTATTTGATTGCAAGATTTACGAATTGATAGACCCCCAATCCGGTTCACGTATGCTCTAAAGAAGAAAGGGCTACCGGTTCATTAGAACTTAGTTAATTGGGTGAGGGTAAAATAGTAAAGTGAGGGAAGGAACGTGAATAAAAAGGGGGAGAATAGAATTAGAGAGATCATGCAATTTTCATTAGAGTTGAGTAGTGGGGGAGAGTCCATGCCGCTCTATAAGCCTTGGAACTTGTATTCAATTCAGAATTATCAATACATTGTTCATTTGTGTTTACAGCTCTTGCTACATATTCATAATTTGTTCTGAATATCAATTCTCTAGAACACCTGATCTGATCCATCACAGCAAGTCCTTGAAGTTCTGTGGAAGCTACAATTCTCCGCTGGTTCAGCAGACTCAGCATTTGATAGGTAAGATCCTATCAATTGGGTATCAGAGCATGATGATCGCGGAACGAGTGGGGGCAATTGGAATCGAGGTTTGATGGATTGCAAGGGGAAGTGGGAGTCATGAAATCAGAATTGTAGAAAGACCTTGTAATTTTAATGGAGAAATTCGACATGGTGATGACAAAATGGGGCGATCAGGACAGAGAGAGGAAGGAAAAAGTGGCTTCATCTAAAACGGTAGAGACAACGCCAAGTTCTGAAGTTCTACATAAACCACAACAGGAGGAGATGGCTAGGGGGACGATCGAATTCACAGGCTGGAGATGTCGATTTTTAATGGATAGGCACCAGATGGTTGGATATTCCGGGCATAGAGCTATTTCAATGTCAATCAACTCTCAAATTGGGAAAGAAATGAGACAGTTGCTGTATGTTTTGAAGGTGAAGCGTTGGCCTGGTTCTAGTGGGAAAACGGTCGGCAGCCCTTATTGCGATGGGAAGACCTTAAAATACTTTTGTTACAGCGATTCTGGCCATCACAGGAAAGGAGCGTATTAGAGAAGCTACTGGCCTTGAAACAGGATAGGATAGTGAAGGATTACCGACACTGGTTCGAGTTATTGGCGGCATTCTTATCGGATATTCCAGATGCGGTGCTGGATAGGAACTTCATGAATGGGTTGGATCCCTTAATTAGGGGTGATGTGAGGATGATGAGGCCACAGGGGTTGGGCCAAATTATGGAGTTGGCCCAACGAGTTGAAGACCAAAATGACTCGCTTAAACGGACTTCTACAGTAGGCGGCCCACCCAGGTTTAAAATGAGCAACACTTTCCTGAGCAGCCCAGTGGGAAATAGCCTAAATTATATGGGGTCTTACAATAGAAGCAATAATCAGACGATTTCCAATGGGCTATGGGCACAAATGGGGGCGACGAAGCTTCTGGGAGGCTTCAATCCGCGAACGGCGAAGGTTGAGTGAGTGGCGACGCCGTTCCGACGCCTGACTGACAGGAAGCTGCAACTTAAGTGAAAAAAGGGCTTTGTTACCGTTGGGATGAAAGGTATGCCCCTGGACACCATTGCAAAAATCGAGAGTTGCAAGTTCTCTTGGTAAGGGAAGATGAAATTGAGGAGGCGGGGAGGAAATTGGTGAAGAAGTGAGCGAGATAATGTAGGAGCTGGTCATGCTGTCGATTAAATTATGGGTAGGGCTCATCGTGTCTAAAACTATGAAGGTATGTGGTGCAATTTATGGGGAGCCGTGGTCGTCCTCATCGATTGTGGGGCCACCCACAACTCTATATCATCTGAGCTAGTCCAGAAGCTAGAGCTGAAGGTCATGGAGTCAGCCAGTTACGGTGTTGTGATGGGTACTAGATTATCTGTTAAAGGGGGTGGAATATGTAAATGGGTGGTAGTGACGTTACGGGAAGTGGAGATTGTAGAGGATTTCTTGCCACTACAATTGGGGTGTACTGATGTTATTTTGGGAATGAAATGGTTGGAGATACTGGGAAAGATGCAAGTGAACTAGAGCGCTCTCACGATGCGATTCAAGGTGGGCTAAACTTGTGAGATGCTATGATTGTCGAGGTTTTGGTAATGTTAAGAGTGAGTGCCCCAACACTAGGAGAAATTCGGATAAGGCTATGAATACTACTCTCACTGATGATGAGTCTAGCTCGGACAATCAAAGTAAGAAACCCACTCATGAGGAAAGTGGGAACTATATTAGTGGGAACTATATTGTCTTTAATGCTAGAATTAGGAATGAGGGTGTGTTTGAGCCACATCATTTTGACAGAATGTATTTTGGAATAGTAGATTGATGGAGAATGTGTGGTTGAAAAAGAAGAAAAAGTATTGATGTGATGGAAAATATTGTTTTATTGAAAAATGTGTGGTTGAAAATGAGTAGAAAAATGAAAATGAAAATTTTAATATGGCTCAAACAGGGTCTGAATCTAATAAGGGAATGAGAATGCTGAGAATATAAGTAGTGGTAAGGATTTTGATGGTGAGGAAGATTCTGATAGTGATGAAAATATCCATGATGCTTATGATAAGATGTATGATGAGAGTCTTAAGATTTTAACTAAAAATAAAGCATTAAGTATGAGAGTCACGGAACTTGAGTCGGATAATGAGAAATTCTTGGCGTACATTTAGGAATCTACCTCAATATTGAGTGAGTTGAAAACCATGAATGAATCTTTAGATACTCGGGTTAGGAATGTCACTAGTGAGCCTGAGAAGACCTCTAAGAGAGCTAATAAGCTGACCGTTAAAAAGGAAATTTTAGAAATCTAGGTTAAAAATCTTCTAAGCGATCTAGAGTATTCTAAGAGAGTGTTTGGTGGAGATTAAAATTAGACTTTTAGTAGATTGTGATAAAAGTTTTTAAAATGTATAGTTGAAAAGTTGTGAGACCCATAAAAGATGTGGTTAATATTAATTGTTTGACTTTGATTTGGATTAAAATCAGATTTTAATCTAGCCCAAATCTGCCCTAAGTCTCAACTTCTTGCATTTTTAGTGGTTCTATGAAGCTAGATAACATTCTAGGAATGAGCAAGTCTGCTAGGAATGAGGGAGGTTTAAGATATAATAAAAATGATCATAATGTTTCTAATATGTCCAAGACCATATTTGTCCTTAATACTGATCAATCTAAATATGTGTAACCTTGAACCTGGGCCATGTCTGGGCGCCCTGAAATGAGGGAGGAAGTCAATTTTTAAAACGTTACAGCCTGCAATTGTTGACCGGCTCTCAGACAAGTGGGACCCACCCATTTCCTCCAACGGTAATATTGTTGATTTTCATATTTGGCTCGAGCAATTAAGTATGCAAGGTTTCTTATAACCTGGTGCCTATGGTAAACTGACTTGGGTTAAGTGACTTAAAACTCGCTACATGAGTCATTTTAGTCGCTTAATGAAGAAGAGCATGCACTTAAGATG
>CAIGRH010137991.1:0-14243 GCA_903798295.1 Fraxinus nigra | reverse complement strand
GAGCATAATTGACTTTTTCATTTATTAGGATAGATAAACCAAACTAATCATATATTAGGAATAAAAAACCTTGATTTAAACTAAAATATAAAGGAACGATAATTGTGACTTTTTATCAAGAGAATATACTTTGCCACATGTACCTATTTTTCTAGTTATGATATAACTCCCTGGAGTAGCACTACTCCTCTAGAAAAGAAAAGTAGTGGTCTGGTACTCTGGTTGGAATTGTATTGAATTCTTGACCCAGGACACGTCACTTGTGAGGAGACATTTTTGAATGGTGGTCATTTTCTCACATTTTGGATGTACATAGGGTTCTTCAGAATATATCTAGTTATGGTTTAGGAAGGTGTATTCATTTTTTATTATTATTATTTTTTTTTTGTGAAATTCATAAATTCTCATTGAGTTTTATAGATTTGTATTAGATTTAGGACGTGTTCGGTAAAGATTAAAATCCAATTAAAATTAAAAATATAGTCGTTATTGGGTCTCAACTGTCAAATAAAAGTCAACAATAATGACTAGTTTTTCAATTTTAATCCGATTTTTATCTCTATCAAACACACTCTTAATGAACATCTTTCATTGCCTTCTATATACTTTCTTAAGACTTTTACATAATTCATTTGACTATTATAAACTTTCATTTTAGAACAAAATATATTATCATGAACGTGTTTGATTTGGATTAAAATCACATTTTTAATAAATTTTGATAAAAGTTAATGGATGAGTCCTATTAAATGTAGTTATAATTAATTGTTAATTTTGATTTCTATTTTAATTTATTTTTTTAATTTGAACCAAACATGAGCTTAGGGATGACAAAAAAGTTCGTTGGCTCGGGCGGCTCGGAAAAGGTTGGAGTCGGGTCCAACTCTGGCTCGGTTACATAGAGTCGGGGCTTGGGCTGAGCCTCACCTGGTTTTTCTCAGTTTGGCTCGGGTCCAAAAAAGCTCGAGTCGAGCTCGAACCTTTTTATTTAATTTATAATATATATAAACCGTACAATTTAAAATTCTTTAAGTAAAAAATGTAGATTTGACATTAAAAAAAAAAATTCAAATCAGCTCTGCTCGAAAGCTTAGGCCGAGCCTCATTTTTTTGGTCGGGCTTTGCTCTGCTCGGCTCGGGCCCAAAAAAGCTTGAGCCGAGCCCGAACATTTTTTCTCGACTCGTTGACATGACTACATGAGCTGTGTAATGATATATGTCTAACTATGGCACATCCTTATTTTATTTAAATATTTATTTCTATAGTAAAATGTAATACTATTCCAAATCGTTACTTGAATAATCAAATGATTCAGAACACATAGTTAGAAAATCATATTATATGTCATCTCGATTAGATAAAGAAATAATCAATATGTCAAAAGAAAATTATAACATTTCAGTACTCGATTTTTATCAACATATTTCATAATATATACAACTTTTACTTACATTTTAACCACATATTCCTTAATACCCACTATTTATAAACACGAGTATCCAAACAATCACATATACTAGGAAATAATTATCTCGAGTTTGGTCAACGAATGACTGGTTGTATATATAAAAGAAGTAAAATTCAAATACAAATAAACAAGGTTTATAAAATAAGATTAATATGCTTGAAAAGATATAATCCAACTGTGAATATCATTTATAGTTAAAAGACTTTTATTGGTATATATTGATTTTTAAATCATACATACACTACTAGAAAACGCGTACACATTTCTTGTGGAAGCATAGTTCAGCACAATTAACATTTGCTTTATTTTCAGCCGCTCAGTCTAGTTACTTAAAGAAATCAATGCTTATAACCTCTGAAATATCCAAGAGGTATCCACCTACTCTGCAAACTTTGACCTGCCATAGAAAAACCAATAAAATAGATAAGCTTAAAATTGATTTTTAGTTAATCCAAACACTCTTTCGTCAATAATATGAACTCTTTTGGGAAAAAAAATTTAAACTACTTAGTCCGTAGGGAGTTTGGCGTGAACCTCTACTTTAAAGGTTTTTTTTATGATGTCTTGAATATAATCATCATTGCTCGGGGTTTATTTGATATTAAAATTCCTAGTAAACCTCTATCTTGATGCCAAATACACTTGCAAAATAAAAATAAAAATTAGTAGTCTCACAATTTGATTTCAAATAAAATTGAAACATCACATACCTTTTTCGATGTTTAGAAGAGTAAAATAACTTCTAAACTTTATCAGGGGAAGCACCTTAGTCTCCATGTCTGTGTGGTTATAGTCTGAATGCACCTTTTCAAGCTTGATCAAATCTTGAGATATAACATCTCTAATGGACTGTAGCCTAACATCTATATATTTAGTACGTTCATGAAACACAAGATTCTTACACGGATGACAGATTGACTATCAAAATATGTATTCACGTTATAACTTAAAGCACCAAATTCATTAAATAAACCTCTAAAAACCATAGAGCTTCTTTAATAGCTTCAGTGGTAGNAACCATAGAGCTTCTTTAATAGCTTCAGTGGTAGCTATATACTTAGATTCAATAATAGATAGAGCAACAATATATTAAGTTGACTTTCATCTCACACAAGAATCACATAAAGTAAACACATAAGAAGAGGTCAACTTCCTATTATCTCTATCACCATTATAGTCAGCATCCGTAAAATCTTAAACTTCACACCTTCAATAGCAGACTCATAAATTAACCCCTCATTGAAAGTGCTCTTCAAGTACCTAAGCAACCACTTTAACGCTTTTCAATGCTTGGGACCAGGATTGGATTTAGACATATATCTACTTAACACACTCACGATAAAAGCCAAATTAGTTCCAGTGCATATCATAAGCTACATAATGAAACTAATGACATTAGAGTAAGACACTTTACTCGTAACATCCTTTTCTTCATCATGAGCAGTGATTGTTTTTTTGATAAAGCAAAATGATTATCCAAGAGGAACAGAAGTAGGTTGACAATCAATAGTGCCATTTAAAAATAAAAAATAAAAAATTAAACACATAAGGAGTTTGAGGCACAAATAAGCAATAATTAAACACATCCCTATTAATATCCATACCAAGGATTCTCCTAACATGTCTTAGTTCTTTCATGTCAAATTATTTACTTAACTTAGTATTAATCTTGTTTACTACTTTCATATTAGGTCCAATTAATAATATGTCATCCACATAAAACAACAAATACATAAAATATTTATTAGTGTTGTTGTGCTAGTAATACAAGAAATTGTCAAACTCACTCATTTTGTAACCAATAAAAAGCACATAAGAATCAAACTTTTTATACTACTGATGTGGAGACTGTTTTAGCCAATAAAGATTTTTTTTAAAAAAAAAAAACATACAAGATCGGGTTTTCTTTAGTTTCAAAACCTTTGGACGGATTCATAAAAATCTTTTCATCAAGGTCACCATACAAGAAAGCAGTTTTGGCATCAAGTTGTTCAAATTCCCATTCATAATAAGCAACTAAAACAAGCATGACCCTAATAGTGGTATACTTAACAATTGGCGAAAAGATCTTATTATAATCGACCCCTTCCTTCCGTGTGTACTATTTGGTTACTAATCTAACTTTATATCTAACTGGCCCACTCTCAGCAATTCCCTCCATTATTGTAGAGACCCACTTGTATCCACTATGGATTTATCCTTAGGTCTAGAACGTTTGATTCTTACTAAGATGACTCATCTCTCCTCTTATGGCACTTTGTCATTCCTTACTTTTTAACTCATCATAGCCTCCTCATAGGTATTTGGTTCCTTACCAACTAGTTTTTGGTAAATAGTATAGGCTATGGTATAGTTAGACAACCCTTGGGGGTTTCCTACGTGGTCACATCTCTCTTTCTTTAAATAATTGGTAGTCAACTAGAGGGTATTGGTTGATAAGATTGTTTTCTACAATATCCTCATCACCTTCTATCTCTATGTTGTACTGATTTTGTGTATTATTCTCCACCTCACTCGAGGTAGTGAGGGTGTAAACACTTGCTTACTTCAACTCAACTGTGACTCTCCCTAATAGTTTCTTAGTGTTCTTCACTCTCCATGCAAAGCATCTCAAACTCATTAAATATGAAATCACAACTTATAATAATTCTAACGCCTTTTGGCTTATATCCCAAATCCTATATCACTTAGCTCCTTTAGGGTAGCCTAAGAAGGCACGCTTCTTAGTTCTAGGTTCTAGTTTCCCCCCACTTTGATAAGAGAAAGCAGCACATCCAGAATTCTTATACAAAGAATAATCATTACATTTACAGTACCATTTCTCGTACGGCGTATAACCATTTAAAGCACCGAAAGAGTCATATTAGTTGATAGAACACCACTCGTATTTTTAGTTGAATGAAGAAAAGAGGATGAATCTTGAATCTTTTCAATGACTTCTTGATGAATTCCAATTGCGTCTTCCCTTTTTTGCCCAAAAACTAAGAATGGATTGTAAATGGATTGAATTCTTGTAATTTCTTATTTATTCTTCCAAAGAAATAATGAATTGGCCTATCTTTGATTGTAATTATGGATGGAAAATTAATGTATGAGAGGTCTCTTGAAGGTTGTGCCAACGTTCTATATTTATAAGGGTCGGATTTTAGGTCAAAATCGCTTCCAAAGTGGTCTCCATGCAGAGTTTGAAACGAAAAAGGAAATCGAATTTCGTTTGTCGATTTTGTACAACGCGCGCAAGGCATTGGAGTCCTTGCGCACATCTAAGAGGATTTTTTCCCTCTCGGGTTTTGCATAAATACGTGTCATGCACAAACCTCCGTGGGTGGCATGCGTGCGTCACCTGTTAGTCTTGGATTTGTGCATTTTTGTCCCTAGTTTCGATTTCTTGTTCAGCCTAAATCATTTTCTTGTGTAATTTCTTTCCTTTATCTTTCATTTGCATTCAATTGAACCTGTATAATCTTCAACCATCATTTTGTGGTCCAAATCAAATATTTAAAAAAATTCAATTTAGTCCTCGAACTTTGGATATCATTTGTTTTCGCCCGTTTTTCGTTCATTTCTTTTAATTTCACTTCCAATCATCGACTTTCACCTAATAGATGAAATTTACAAGAAAATAGGCCATAATCAAATCCAATAACGTTTTATAAGATGTTGATGCAATTAATGAGATTGACTACGTATTGTCCAAGAACTCCAACCCAGCAAGTCAGTCAGATGAAATCAATTTAGTAAAGACATCTTGGGGAATGAGGGGGATTAGGGCTTCGAAAATCTTGCAAAGTTGGCTGCCCAATGCCCATGAATGTAAGAATGTTCTTTTAATCTTAGCGTCCAGTAGGTGAATCCCGTTAATTGCATTAAGGATATCTAACAAAGTGACCTGATGTGAAATAAAATTAAACTTTGGTGACATGACTGAAACTTTTTAGAGTTGAGTTACCCAAATCGGAGTTGGGTGACCTATAGAATTTACTCATTTTTCTACGTATCGATGATTTGGGTGCTTGCTTTCTAATTGAATGTTTCCATAGTTGATTACCAGCAGTTCAGTGCAGCATCGTCGGTATCTTTTTACAATACATGAATTTTTTTGTCAGAACAAATACCAAAAGAATTTTGGAATTTAGCGAAATAAAATTCCGTCCTTATTATCATTTCTACTATAAATATCAGAATCATGTTATGTGTACAAAATTTGTTTACAAAGTTTGTTGACAAAATATGTGATGACAACGTTTAGGTGAATGATTTTAAAAATAATTTTTGAAATCAATGACCTAAATATTGTCATATTCATTTTGTTAACAAATTTTGTAAAAACCACTTTCGTGCATGTCCATAATCAGTGAAAGGAACAGATCCCTTAATCTACGGAATGGAATATAGTTTGTTAGGCAGCTGGCATTCTCCTATAGGATTAGCTAGTATATTCCATTTGTACAATGTAACAATATCCATCCCTTAACTTGTATATATATCAGTGTAAATGCAACAAGAAAATTATCCTTTCAATCATCAATTTAATCCTTAATTTCTACTTGGTATCAGAGCCATGGCCAATGCCGATTCAGCAAATCCAGCCATTTCTACCGAGCTGAACACCACAGCTACCACATAAACCAGTATGCATCAGATTTCTCCATTTGGAATGAACCTCACTCAAAATCCCTCTGTGAAGCTAGATAAGAACAACTTTCTGCTATGGCAAAATATGGTATTGCCTATAATCAGAGGTCATCATCTGGAAGATTATCTGCTGGGAACAAAGTCATGTCCCCCAGAATTTATAGCTACTCAAACCGCCACAGGTGAAGGAGGTTCTGTAGAGATGTCCCAGAACCCTGAGTATAACAAATGGGTCTCAATTGATCAATTGCTAATGGGGTGGCTGTACTCTTCTATGACTCCTGAAATTGCCATGAGAGTCATGGGCAGCACCAGCTCCAGCAAATTATGGAGTGCCATCAAAGAAAACTACGGCATATTGAATAGATCACGAGTGACTTTTCTCACTGGTGAGTTACAGAAGGCTAGAAAGGGGACTATGTCAATGGATCAGTACCTGGCAAACATCAAGCAACTGGCTGATAATTTGCAAATTGTTGGGAAGACAGTTAATCATGATGATTTGGTAACACAAGTCCTTGCTGGGCTGGATGAAGAATATACGCCCATCGTAGTCCAAATCAACAGCAGAGATGACATTTCTTGGCATGAACTCTCATCTGTGCTTATAACGTTTGAGAGCAGGCTTGAGTATCTTAATCAAGTAAGGAATGAAATGGCTTCAATAAACATCAATCAGTCCAGTGTGCAATTAGCTCAAAGGAGTGGACTAAGAGGTGGTCGATTTAGCAGAACTGGGAGGTTCTCTAATATCAGAGGCAGAACTAGAAGAGGAAGATCAGGTAAGATAGCTAAAAATCAAGGTCCATGTCAAATATGTGGCCTCAGTAATCACTCAGCTAGCTGGTGTTATAATCGATATGATGATCGATTCATGGGAAGCAGGCCAAGCACTCAGACTAGAACCTCATCTCCTACAGCCTATATCGCCTCACCAAGCACCTTTGAAGACTCTACATGGTTTGCAGACTCAGGAGCCAGCAACCACGTAACTGTTGACAAAGGTAATATGGTAATTGCCAAAGAGTATGGAGGTAAGCAAAAACTATTTGTGGGTAATGGAAATTGTTTGAATATTGCTCATATCGGTGCAGCTGACATTCCCACAGTGAGTGATAAAACTCTTGTACTTAACAATTTGCTGCATGTACCTGCCATAAAAAAGAACTTGATTAGTGTGTCACAATTAATATTTGACAATAACGTATTCATGGAGTTTTATCCTCATTATTGTGTTGTTAAGGACCTGCAATCGAAGAAAACACTGCTACAAGGGAAACTTAGAGATGGACTATATCAGCTGGAGGTACCTGTCTCGAAGTCTAAACCTACAATCAAGGAGTCAAGCCACTAAAATAATTCCAATCTTGCAGCCCTCTCAATGGTTTCAAGTTGCAGTCAGTCACCACAAAGTGTCAAGTTGTCATAGTCAGATGTTTGGCATAGGAAACTAGGTCATCCATCTAATTCTGTTTTGAGTCAAGTATTGAAGTCGTGTAATAAAGCTGTCAAAGTAAATGAAATCCCAAATTTCTGTGAAGCTTGTCAACTGGGGAAATCCCATGCCTTACCCTTTAATCATTCCACTTCACAAGCACAAAATCCTCTAGACTTGATACATAGCGACGTATGGGGACCTGCACCCAAGAAATCTACCTCAGGGTTTAGGTATTACATCTTGTTTGTGGATGACTATAGCAGACACATCTGGATCTATCCTATGAAACAAAAGTCAGAAGCCTTAAGTGCCTTCATTCAATTCAAACAAATGGTGGAAACCAAATTTGAAAGAAAGATAAAAATATTACAATCAGACTGGGGTGGTGAGTACAGGAATTTTAACCAAATAGCATTAAAATCAGGCATTGAACTAAGGTACTCTTGCCCCTATACGTCTGCCCAGAATGGGAGAGTAGAAAAAAAGCACAGGCAAGTGACTGAAATTGGGTTAACACTGCTAGCTCAAGCCCATATGCCACTTCATTACTGGTGGGAAGCCTTCATAGTAGCCACTTACCTAATTAACCGTTTACCTACTCCTATACTCCAACAAAACTCACCATATCAGACCTTGTACAAGAAAGACTTTGATTACACCACACTAAAACCTTTTGGCTGCACTTGCTACCCCTGCCTTAGACCATACCAGGAACACAAGTTTGATTTCCATTTTCAACGATGTGTTTTCCTTGGCTATAGCATCTCGCACAAATGTTATAAGTGCCTAAACTCCTCAGGTAGAATATATATCTCACGTCATGTTGTGTTTAATGAGGAAGAGTTTCCCTTTCAATCTGGTTTTCTTAACAAATATGCACAACCTGACACTACCACCATTAGCTTCTGTCATCTTCCCTTTGAAAATAAGCTAAGTCACATATCTTATTCACAACCTGCAACTGATATAGTTCAACCAAGTTCTTCTCCTGCAGCTGATATAGTTAAACCAAGTTTTTCTCCTGCTACAGGTTCCTTCAACATGGACCTAAATCTTGAGACTGATGTGAGTGAAAACAATACTGGGGTTGATCGTGAGGTTGATCAAACAGTACCAGATGAAAATGAACTTGGTGAACCAAATGGAAATAATACAGTAGCTGTCTATGGTGATGTGAATACTGATAGTCAGGACTGTTTACACAATGTTGGTCATCCTATGGTCACCCGAAGTAAGGCAGGTATATTCAAACCAAAGGTGTACTTTGCTCAGAATTCAGAGGAGCTGGTTGAACCACAAAGTGTAAATGATGCCCTGATGAGTACTAATTGGAAAAAGGCAATGCAAGAAGAATATGATGCACTACTAAAGAATGAAACATGGAAGCTAGTACCTCCAGAGCCTGGAAGGAAAGTAATTGGCAGCAAATGGGTTTTCAAAGTGAAGTGTGATGTAGAAGGGAAAGTACAGAGGTATAAAGCAACCTGGCCAAGGGATTTCTACAAACACCTGGAGTGGATTTCAGAGAAACCTTTAGTCCTGTCATCAAGCCATCAACTCTGAAAATCATACTTGCCATCGCCGTGTCTAAAGATTGGGATATTAGGCAAGTTGATGTTAATAATGCTTTTCTAAATGGTAAGTTGGAAGAGGCAGTCTACATAGAACAACCGCAAGGATTTGTACAACAGAACACTCCACACTTTGTTTGCAAATTAGAAAAGACTCTATATGGACTAAGGCAAGCCCCAAGAGCGTGGTATGACAAATTGAGGGATACCCTTTTGCAATGGCAGTTCAAACAATCTAGGGCGGATAACTCTCTGTATTTCCCAGTTGATAAAAAACAGATCATGTTTGTCTTAGTTTATGTAGACGACATCATAATCACAGGGAGTGACAAGTTGCAGCTACAGATGTTCATTAACAGCTTGAATGAACGTTTTGCTCTCAAGGATATGGGACGCCTTAGTCAATTTCTGGGGATTGAAGTGCATAGAGATAGAACTGGCTTATACCTCACCCAGAAGAGGTATCTAAGTGATCTACTCAAGAAGTTTAACTTTGAAAATCTGAAATCAAGCATGATTCCTATGGTAATGGAAAAACAGATTTCGAAGAATGAAGGAAATATGATGAGCGATCCTACAGCTTATAGAAGTGCAGTGGGTGGACTCCAGTATTTGACACACACACGACCTGACATTGCTTTCTCTGTGAATAAGTTAAGTCAATTTCTTCAATCTCCCACAGAAGCTCACTGGAAGGTGCTTAAGAGAGTGTTTTGGTACTTGCAAAGTTCTCGCAACTATGGTTTGGTAATCCAGAAAAGTGAAGATCTAAACTTAACTGCCTTTGCTGATGCTGATTGGGCTTCATGCCAAGACGACAGACGTTCCACTGCTGGCTACTGCGTTTACCTTGGTGATAGCCTGATATCATGGTGCTCAAAGAAGCAACAAGTTGTTGCAAGGTCCAGCACAGAAGCTGAATACCGATCTCTAGCTCACTGTGCATCTGAGATCACTTGGATCCTGTCTTTGCTGAAGGAAGTATGTATATCACAGGAGGCAGTTCCAAAAATATGGTGTGACAATCTAAGTGCAGGAGCACTGGCTTCCAATCCGGTATATCATGCAAGGACAAAAAACATAGAGTTGGATGTTTATTTCGTGAGAGACAAAGTGCTGAATAAAGAATTGGAGATTCATTACGTTCCCTCTTTTGATCAGACAGCGGACCTATTAACAAAACCTCTTGGACACTCCAGATTTATGTTCCTCAGAGACAAGCTTGGAGTGTTGGAAAGACACTCCATCTTGAAAGGGGGTGTTGGAATTATGCCATAATCAGTGAAATGAATGGATCCCTTAATCTACGGAATGGAATATAGTTTGTTAGGTAGCTGGCATTCTCCTATATGATTAGGTAGTATATTCCCTTTGTACTATGTAACAATATCCATCCCTTAACTTGTATATATATCAGTGTAAATGCAACAGGAAAATTATCCTTTCAATCATCAATTTAATCCTTAATTGCTACTGTGCAACTAGATTAATTGTACATAGCAAGCATAGTTTGACAGACGAGTACTTTGAAAGAGACTAATACATTTTTTAATTAGCTTTCATTCTTTGGTCAATGTTTTTATAGCTAGTCTAATAATTCAATTATGTGCCTTCGATTTCAAAAAAGTGAATCGTCACTGCTAGATTTATTAGACAAATCATAGCACTTTCTAAAGATACATAGAAATTCACATTATAAATAGTGAAAAAAGTTTTTTTTTTTTTAATTGACGACCGACAATAGACCAACTTTCTCTATTCAAACTTGCAACGTTATAATTTAGAGAAAAAAATATCCTTGTACTTTAATACATATCGATATTTCTATTCAATTTTGGTATCTTACATCTAATTCATCAAACAAAATAACGTCAGTGGTTAAAGAAAATTTTGTATACGTTTACTTTTCCCATTGATTTTTCAAAGGCACGTCTCATCAACTGTTAGTGTAATTTGAAAACTTGAACCTTAAACACGCGGTTGGGAAAGTAAAAGAGAAACTCAATTGTTTTAACATGTGAGAAGAATGATGATTTACGACAAAAAAAGGCAATTATTGAGGGTTTGCAAAAGGCTATTGTAAAATGATATCAATTTCGAAATGAACACGTCATGGTGTTAAGTTCATTTCGAAATCATCACTTCTATCAACCATTAGATTTAAACAAAATTTACATTATCAGTTAGAGAGCATCGAAAAGATGATGGAGCATCGTAAATTCTAGTTTTGCTAGGATTGTGTCATCAAGTTGATGGATTGTTGAATCTGATTTTTAATAAATTGCTTGACTTGTTATTAAAAGAGTATGAACAAAATAATATTTGACACAAAAGACAATTTAAGTGAAATCATTTATATTGTTGTTTACATCGTGTAACACATTATCGAATAGTTTAAAAAAAAAAAAAAAAAACCACTTTTCGAACACTGTATTTTGAAAACAAATGAAATGTCAAATTTAATGTAAGGTGAAGATGGAAATAATAACCATATCATCTCTTTGTTCAACATGTTCTCATTGTCAAATTTCTATACCAATTATTAGTTGGGAGAATGTTCAAGTACTTTTTTGTACTTTTGCCAGATCATATGATTACTTGTATGGTTTTTCTTCCTCCATTGACGATGACACCTATGAAAGTGACGAGGTTATTAACTTATTTTTCCATTAATACTCAAATATGAATAGAAGTATACATTAAGATTTGAATAGAAGGGTAAATTTTGAAACAATTATGCTAGTTTTACCTACGAAGTATACATTAAGATTGACACCGTGTGATGTATCAAAATCTGTGTTATTGATAGTTTAAAGTATTGTTAAAATCAATTAATCAATGTATAAAAAGTTGTCACCTCATAATAATGTCGAACTTGATGTATATATAACAAAATAGATCTTAAAAACTTCCTCCTGATTATGATAATTTCAAGAATGCACCTTATTTCAAAAACTTCAGAAATCTTACTTAAAGACAAGTTAAAAGTTTATTTTTAATAACGGATTCCTCCTTTATTATATTTTTATTTTCTATTTTAAGTATCCATAATATGACTTAAAACTATTTTTAGATAATATTTTACTATCCTTGGTTTTGTCTTCTCTCTCTTCATTTCTTAAGATTTTCTGATTGGAAACCAGAATGTTTGAATAAATTACATAATGCATATTGCTGTATATAAATTCTTGAAATTTAACCTTATATAATATTATATACATATAAGACTCGATTATTATAAATTGTGATTATTATTGAGAAGGCTGATAATTTAACATTCATCTATACAACTAATAATTCTCCATTATTTATGTGGTGTAAGACAGAGTGCTCCAGGTAGGGCTGTCAATGGATTGACTTTTAATCCGAATCCGATAATTCGTTAACTAAATAGATTAATTATGGATATAGGACAATTCAATCTGATAACAATCCAATCCGATTTGTTATAAATAATTGAGTCGGTAAAATATTTTTATATCATGTTATTTGTGACTAAAGTAAATAAATGAGAAAATAAATAAATTTAGAATAAAAAGTTTATCAAATTCAAGTTGAAAAATTTATAATTATTAAACTCATTTAAGAATTGAAAAAATTGGAAAAAAAGTCGATTCCAATATTATTTTTTTCCTAATTTCTTTAACATCGAATGAAATATCCGATAACATATATGGATTTAACAATCAAATATCTGTTGGAATATCGAATCAGATCGGATTGGATAATTATTCTTATCGAGTCAAATCAAATATAGACAAATCCGATCCATATCCGATCTATTTATAGCTTTTGCTTTAGGTGATAACATACTGAAATTATAAAATGCGAATTTATGCCATTTATGACACTTTTTTCTTTTTTATTTGTCTCCTAAACTTCACAATCATCAACTTAACTTGAAGTTGACTCATGCACAAATGTCAATAAAGTTAAACCAGATTTATCCCTATTTGTCTCCATTTTGAAATAAAACCTTTTAATTCTCACATTCATTTTTAATCATACATTCAAATAATAAAAATTTTTCACGTAAATCAAGAATTTAATCACACATTTTTCAAAAAATCACTATTCTAAACAATAAATCAAACAGGGACCTATATTTATTTAAAGGTTTACATTATGATGAATTTTTGCTCTGTTAACCAACCGCAATTTTCAATTCACACGTAAGTCACATATAGTAAACACATAAGAAGTTATTGACGGTTTATTTTCTTTAACAGTAGCACGATATATCCTTTTGGGTAATTGGCGCAAAACGTCCTTACATTTGGTGATTTTTGTGAAAAAGTCATACCTTCGATTTCTTGGCGCATAACGTCCATACCTTTACTTTTTCTTGCGTAAAACGTCATTCCATCCACAAACCGTTAGAATTCACTGTTAAATAAAAAAAAAAAAATTGATTTTTTGTTTTCCACAGGTAAGGGTAAAACTGTCCAACCATCACAACTTCACAGTGCTTCACGTCTATCCTGCTTCATTACGCAAAACCCAAGTACTCGGAAGGGAGACAGACGTGGTTTCTCCATCTCACGCCTAACCCGTCTCTTCATATTCCGTTCATCGCCTTCTCTTCTCCGTTCCCCGTCTTATCGTTCACCATCCACGATTTGTTGAAGCTCACAGTGAGACGCAAGCGACTGTAAGAAAAATCCAGAAATGGCTTTTTATGATTTCTAAAAAATCTTTCGATTTTTGACTTGATTGAATGTTTTCATTTAGTTTTCTAGTGGTTTATCACCGTTATACAAGTATATACTCGAAGCAGAAATCTTGCACTGAACATGCTTCCTCCGATTTTGAGGGACCTTGGAGATGATCTACCCATTTACGGTATGTTCTTCAATCTACCAAATTTCTACGTGCATTTAACCTAAAAAAATTATGTGCACTCACCCAATTTTTTTATGCTAATTCAGTTTATGAGTTGTGTGTGAAATTGGGGGTTTTCAATTGTTTTTGAAAATGTTCATGACTTATGTGTATCTGTATCAAATTCTTGCTGGATTTTTTTTTTTTTGAATTTCCTACCGTTTGCATGTAGGTCGTAATTCTCCATACTTCACTGTTGAAGTTCATCATGGCGGCAATTTTTATGCAAAGCCAAACAATTTGGTGTAT
>CAIGRH010137978.1:0-17939 GCA_903798295.1 Fraxinus nigra | reverse complement strand
TTTGGAATAGTGATTCGATGGAGAATGTATGGTTAAAAAATATGGAAAAGTTTTGGGTTTGTATGCAATATTATTTTATTGAAAAATGTGTGGTTGAAAATAAGAGATACAAAAATGTATTTTGATAATAATGGGGATCAAATGAGGGCTATTTGATTCTTTGTTCCTTTAACAAGGATATCAATTTTTTTTTGGAGAATTATGACATTGATTCAGTGGTCCTTCTGGGACAGTGTGTGCTTCATACTCTGCTCTGTTTCTCTAATAACATTGCTGAAGAACATGGAATGTAATGGACATTTTCTCTTTTTATTTTATTATGCACTAGTTCATACCCATGAAGTTCTGCATAGAGAGCTATCTTATTGGCCATCTAGTCATTTTGAGGTAGATTTGTCAAATCTTGATAGTTTTTATATTTCTTGAGTAAGAGGTTCTGCACGCACTTGCATGTCTGCAAAATGTGCACCATGGGATCTAGAAGTTTTCACTATGTCACATCCTAGGTTTGGACTAACTGAGATCGAGGTTCAACACAGTTCGAAAGACCGAAACGCATCCAAAAATGTTGAGTTCCCTGAAAATATTAAGCTTTTCTATATTTTTCAGGGAATCAGCTGAAAAATCAAAAGTTAACAGGAAAGACAACTTATAATGACACTTTCAGAAATTAGTTCTTTTTCAACGTCAACGCCTTTTTGCGACTATTCTGTTGGATGGGAATTTTTCATAACTTGATGGATATAAAATATTAGTTGTTTAAGGTTCAGTTGATGTTGTCCAATAGCAACTGTCCAATGTTATGTCCAAAATTAGAAGTTAATGTTTTCTGGAATCCAAGAGGATTATCAATGCCTTGAGCATATTATGGATTTGAGTTTTTGACTAGTTCACTCACTTAATTATTGCATTTCAGAATTAACAACAAAAAAAACTTATCCAATGTATTCTTTTATGGTATATATTAAGCACATTATGGATTTGAGTTCTTGACTAGTTCACTCGCTCTTAATTATTGCATTTAAGAAGTAACAACTGTGAGTCTCCCTATCCATTTCACTCAATGTATTCTATTATGGAAATTCTGCTACCTCGTTTATTCTTCGTCTCATCATCAGGTATACATCATTGGTGGAGATGGCACGATGCGTAGTATGGTGGAGATATTTAACGAAATCAAACACCGGAAATTGTATATTGCGGTAGCTGGAATTCCTAAAACTGTGGACAACGATGTTGGAGTCATAGACAGATCATTTGGATTCCAAACAGCTGTTGAGATGGCTCAGCAGGCCATCGGTGCGGCTCTTACTGAGGCAGAGAGTGCGGTCAATGGCATAGGATTGGTGAAGCTCATGGGTCGTAGCACTGGACACATTGCCCTCTATGCAACATTGAGCAGCCGGGATGTTGATTGCTGTTTAATTCCGGAGAATGAGTTCTACTTGGAAGGAAAGGGAGGGCTTTTTGAGTTTCTTGACAATCGTCTGAAAGACAATGGTCATGCAGTGGTGGTGGTTGCTGAGGGTGCTGGCCAAGACATCATACCTAGGACTGAATCCCAGGTACAAGAAAAGGATGAATCTGGCAATCCAGTCCTCTTGGATGTTGGTAGCTGGTTGAAATCCGAGCTTAAGAACAGGTGGGCTAGAGATCATCCCAAAAGCTTGTTCACAGTGAAATACATAGATCCTATGTATATGATACGTGCAGTACCTGCAAACGCTGCTGATAATTTATACTGCACTCTTTTGGCAAACTCAGCAATTCATGGCGCAATGGCTGGCTATACAGGGTTCGTCTGTGGTCCAATTAATGGAAACTACGCATACATCCCGGTGGAGGAAGTAGCACAGGCAAAGAATCCAGTGAACACGAGAGATCACAAGTGGGCATGGGTGAGATCCATTACTAATCAGCCTGATTTCGGGAGAGGCTAAAAACTAAGCCTTCTTCATGGTCCTCGGTTGAATGTATAAGCTTTTTCTATGTTGTTCTGCAGTGATATGGAATAATGGAAGTTATTATTAGATTATTTTAAGTTCATTATGTATTTTATGAGATTCTTCGATAATAAGATACCTAGTGAGGATCATGTGTGCTAGCAAAAATAAGATTGGATTTTTGCACAAACTCCAGTTTTCTACGCAAAGGTAACCTTATCACACGCAGGTGGCCGAATAGCAAGTCTGAGAAAATGCTTCTTTAGGTAAAGTAACTTGGAACAAAACTTTTGTGCACAAACATTTCTATTTGCAATTGATGCACGATTTCATGATATTTTACTGTGGTTGTGGGGGGGGTATCCGATGCCTTGGCTGTTTTGTTTAAAACCATGCTTATCTTTCAAGTTACCAGTCTGGATTCTCTAAAGAGAAGCTATTCAGACATTCAGCATTATTGGTGTAAAACATTTGTTTTAAGTGGTAATTACGTGACATTAAATTATCGATTCACTTAAATGAAATGTCACACGATTCATTTAATTGGCACTATAGCACTTAAATAATATTATTTTCGTCTAAAACCATGCTTATTTACTAAAATTTACAATTAATCCATATGTACATAACTATTCACATTACACAATTCTTACATCGTCTCGCATGAGGGTGGGTCCCACTCAATAAAAAAAGAAAAAAAATTACCCATCCACCCACCCTTGCGAGTGTCTAAGTTACATGTAGATGTAGCATATCTCTATTTTATGATAATAATCTCAGTGGTTGTTCACACTGATCAACAGGATCAATGATATTTTTCAAAGAAAAAAACAAAAAGTGAATGATTCAGTTGAAAAAATGTCATTCCACGTGTCTTTAGAAGCGGAGCTTTAGAAGTCGTGAGGAATTGTGCCACAATCATGATCTAATGTAATACTCCTGCACTCCGATAGACCTTTTTTTTATTTTTTATTATACCATTAAAAAAATTAACCTAGTTGGGATTACAAATTATTTTCTTAACCCATATTTGGTACACATTAAAATTTTTATTTTTATTTATTTATTTATTTATTTTCAACCATACATTTTTTAATAAAATAATATTTTTCATTACATCAATAACTTTTCTTTCATTTTCAACTACCCATTCTATATCAGTATACTATTTCAGAATACATTTTTTCAAAAAAAAATGTGGCTCAAACACACCCTTAATATTCCACTCTAATGCTCTATTGTGTAATTATTAAGTACGAGTAATTTATATTTATTGATAATAAGATATATTAATAGGTGTAAATTAAAAAAACTAATTATATTCTTAACAAGAAAAGTGGTTTATAATTTAAGCGAATAAAAAAAAAAAGTATGGGCCATTCGGTAGGGATTAAAATTGAAAAATTAGTCGTTATAATTGATTTTTATTAGACGAGTAAGACTCATTAACTTTCATATTTTTAATTTTAATTCCTACCAAACAGGACCTAAATCAATTTTTATGGGACGGAGGAAGTGTTTCCATTGTATCAGATAAGGCGCGCACATGATAGACCATTTAAAAAGTGCAAGGTGACAAAAACAATCCCATAGAGTTCGCTCCTATTCAGGCACCCACTGACACCTCTAGGCTCTACTAATGGGGTTAGCCAATGGGGTGATGGTTTAGAAAATGATAATAAACCAAAAGGGAACAGTATGTGATTGTTTGGATTTTATTATAATTATAAATAAAATTAAAGTCAACTTTTTAATTTTAACGATATATTTTGTAAGAATCACTTGATAATCAAAATCGACTTAAATTGCTTGGTATCATTTCAAAATTAAAAATTTTAGGCATACTTTTTTTTTTCTTAGAAAATATCTGCCGCCTTATCTTGTCACACAACAGACCCAACCAACCTTTTTTGAGCCGTGTTCAAATTTCAAGCGTTTTTCTTTTTTGGTATTTACGGGATTCTCCAAACTGTAAAATTGTACATCAAAATTCAAGTAAACCTGACATCTCTATTCTACCGGAATCCCCTCCGTTCCACCGCCTTCGAGAGCAAAAAAAAATTTTAATATAAAGTTCAAGAAAAAGGTGCATGATGAAATGCATGATCATCGTAGGGTTCTCCAAGATTTCTTGGAATAAAAGTAAAATGGCGAGCAACCTTTTTTCTATGATCACTGTTTTCTTGTTGTGCGCGGTGGTGGTGGAATCAGGGGTAGCAGTGAACTGGGGCACGGTGGCGCTGCACAGGTTGTCACCGGAAACTGTGGTGGATCTCTTGAAGGACAATAAGATTGAAAAAGTGAAGCTTTTTGATGCAGACCCTGGTGTGCTTAAAGCTCTAAAGGGCAGAAGGATTGAGGTCATGGTAGGAATCCCAAATGAAATGCTGGCAGTCCTCAGTTCATCAGCTTCTGCTGCTGATTTATGGGTTTCTCGGAATGTCTCAAGATATATGGTTAAAGGGGGTGTTGATATCAAGTATGTTGCGTCTCTCTCTCTCTCTCTCTATCTCTATTATTATTATTATTATTATTGCTTGAATTTCTAACTGGTATATGTCTAATCTTTACTTTGGTTAGTTTCTTATACCTTTTTTTGGTTATAAAGTTCAGTTTATTGTGTTTTTCAAAATTTTATGTTTTTTTCCAACAATTTTTGGTATTAGTTAGTATATCATGTTTGTTCTCCTTTTATTTTTTGTGCTTCTCTGTTTTGTTGGTATATGATATTCCCTTTTTAAATTTTTTATTTTTTTTGGGGGTATGAAATTGTAACATAGTGCAAAATTCTTATTCTTTCTTCGAGGTCGAATCTATTGTGAATTTGCAAACATACTTTTGGTATTCTGTTGGCAGCACATCGATTGTGATCCATTTTTGTTAGAAAAAATGTAAATTGTGGTGATGAGCAAAAGACATTTGAAGAAGATTTACATCATACTGACCTTAATGGAATGGTCTGAACATTATGAATTGAACCGTGATCTGTTATAGACGCTAGGATCTATAGGACATTTAGATTCATGAATTAACTAAACCAACCAGATTAAATAATATATGAGTTAATATCATGCTTATGATGTGGTAGTAGCCTAAGTTCTTTTCATTGTTTTAGTAAGTGACTTGGTTTGTGATAGGTTCATTCAAATCTTTGATTGAAAAAAATGTAGTCTCTAACATATGAATAAACTTTATTCTTGGCATCTGCAACCTTTCAAAATTTGTGGCACTTGGACGCTTTTCGTTCATTAAATGTCAAGTTTTAGTTGGAAAGTCGTATATTTGGTGCTGATTTTCGTGTTGTGATCACAGGTATGTTGCAGTAGGAAACGAGCCCTTTCTTACAAGCTATTCTGGCCAATATCAGTCGTATGTTTTCCCTGCTCTGACTAATTTGCAACAGTCTTTAGCCAAAGCAAATCTTGCAGGCAGGGTAAAGCTGGTTGTACCGTGCAATGCTGATGTTTACGTGTCTTCTCTGCCATCACAAGGAGCTTTTCGACCCGAACTCGCCCAACTCATGACACAGATCGTTTCCTTCCTGAGTTCTAATGGTTCACCATTTATCGTCAATATTTATCCCTTTCTCAGCCTGTATGGGAACTCCGACTTCCCTCAAGATTATGCATTCTTTGAGGGTACAACACACCCTGTGGTGGATGGACCAAACATTTACTACAATGCGTTTGATGGAAATTTCGACACTTTACTTGCAGCCCTCAGCAAAATTGGGTATGGTCA
The DNA here is from genome assembly GCA_903798295.1 of Fraxinus nigra. NCBI lineage: Eukaryota > Viridiplantae > Streptophyta > Magnoliopsida > Lamiales > Oleaceae > Fraxinus > Fraxinus nigra. Next base: position 12,255 of record CAIGRH010137978.1, on the reverse strand, counting down.
TATGCCCATCGTTATCGGGGAGGTGGGGTGGCCTACAGATGGGGCTCTCGGTGCAAATCTTTCTGCTGCAAAGTTGTTCAATCAAGGTCTCGTGAATCGTGTTCTTAGCAAAAAAGGAACCCCTCTCAGGCCTGGTGTGCCGCCTATGGACATTTATCTTTTCGGTCTCCTGGACGAAGGAGCTAAAAGCCTACTTCCAGGGAACTTTGAGAGGCACTGGGGCATATTCTCCTTTGACGGTCATGCAAAATACTCGCTAAACCTTGGCAGTGGATTATTAAAGAATGCAAAAAATGTTCGTTACCTTCCTTCTAGATGGTGTGTGGCAAATCCGACCAGGGACCTTGCTGGTGTCGCTAATCACTTCAGACTTGCTTGTAGTTTTGCTGATTGCACAACACTCAACTATGGAGGATCTTGCAATGGTATTGGGGAGAAGGGAAATATTTCTTATGCATTCAACAGCTACTATCAGTTACAAAAACAGAATCCTCGGACTTGTGAATTTGATGGGCTTGGGGTGGTTACATCCCACGATCCTTCAGTCGGTGATTGCAGGTTTCTTATCGGGGTTACAGATGGTAAGTCGCTGGGTTTTAGGTCAAACAGTGGAAAGATTATATCATCATTGATTATTTTTTGGGGGATTTGCATGTTCCTCGTGTAATTGGAGGTTTCTAAGCGGGGTTTTCAGGTTTCCCTCTTCTGGAACTGGAAAATATTAGAAAAGGAGAAGATATGCTGCATATATAATAGCATTTTTAGATTAGTTATTTGTTACTTTAGATCAGCAGTGGAGTCTTATGGAGGTATGAAGTGAGTGTAGAATGACATAACTATTTAATGATTTATACTTGGGCTGAACCTACTTTTTGTGAATTGTGATAGTGATGAAACTTGCATGAATCTGCTTTAATATGTTCTATTTGTTGAATGAGAGGTGCTACTTGTTGTGGGATTAAATCCCGGGTCTCCAATAGGGGGGCCCATTTGGTGCCCCTGGTTTGACAACCAGTCTTTTCCTTGTTGAATTAGTAATTTGCATGTTAACCTGTCTTTAGCATCGTTAGTTTGTTTGTTTCTGATTTGCCTATTTTCATGCTGCTATCTGTTGTGTTAATGCCTGTATAAGGACTACTTGATTGACGAATAAAGCATGGCACACAAGTACATCCCTTGCTTTCTTTAGTTCTATTATTTAAAACTTTTAGGGAGAATTGTAGCAACGGTCTTAAATCTTTCAATTTGTCGCAGGCTTTATTCAAATCTTTAGTTTGTGCCATTTACATTCCTGAACCTTTCATTTTATTGCATCTGAGGGGACAAATGGATTGATTTGACCATTGGTTGATCAAGAAAATGTATTTTAACCAAATTTAAAGAGAGTAAAATGGCAACTTCCCTATTTTTTCACATCTTCTTCCCACCCCCATCTGCCGCCTCTTACTCCCCAAACCGGAAATGGTAAAACCTATCCCATCACCTACCTGCCATCGCTCCCAACGTTGGTTGCGCTGCCTCACAATCGTACCTGTAAAGACTTGGGCCTCGTGCTCACTCGTTCTTTTACGTATTGTCCGCTTTGGAAGAGTCTAAATTCATTTTATCCTTCACAAATTTTTATCGTGAAATCAGAACTTGAATTCATAATATTTTCTTTAAAAGAGACTTAAATTGAAACCTGATACCAATTTTCCTAAATGAAAGGTCATAGATTCGAATACTGTTCTCAATAAAAATTCGTAAAGAGTAAAATGTGCTTAGGTTCTCCCAAAATGGACAATACGTAAGAAAACGGTTGGATACAAAGTCGTTGCTTTGTCCACATCTCTCCCGCCTTTAAACTATTCCCCATCTCCCATTTAAAACCCGAATCCTTTTTGTTCTAAACTAGTCCTCCAAGCTATTTGAATGGTTAGCACCGCAAATTTCTCAATGTCTTCCACTTTCGAAAGCCATGAATCATTTCGTTCTTTGCCACGGACTCCACTTGAACTGGAAATGTCCCCGTCATTGATGTATCCCTCAATCAGAATTGAGTTTCGGTATACCGTTCATCTCCGCGTTCATCATTTAAAACTAATATTAAAGAGATGTCACCAAAACTATTGATTGACCTCTGCTTCTTTTTGCAAGCCACTGCAATGTCTTCTTGCTGCATAATCTGTAAGAACGAGAATGAATCTTTGGAAATAATTTTGGGGTTTTTTCTCAGCGTCCAAGAAATTGAAATGAATTGTCGCAATGACATGAAAATGAAGATGAAAATGGGATGCCTATGCTGTAAATATGCGTGAGCGTGGTTGATATGTAAGTGGGAGAAAAAGAGAGATTTGAGTGAAGTGTTGAAAGCAGAATGGGATGGTTGCAATGGGGAGGTGACGGTGGTTTTTGTTTTGCGGTAAGGGGTTGGATAGGGGTGGGAAAGAAGGGGATGGGTGGGTAGTTTTTATTTTTGATTTAATTATTATAATCATATTTCAAAGTTCACCGTTCTTGTCAATTATTTCAGTGTGGATGGCATAAACTAAAATTTTGGATAAATTTTTCAACAAATTCACAAGTTCGAGATCGTGGCTGCAATTCTCCCCAACTTTTATCCTCTTTTATTAATGCCAGTGATATCAAAGCTAAAGCCACCTTCAATTCTACATTAGCAAAAAGCTTTCCCATAAATCTGCAGCAACAGTATCCAATTCGATGGGATTTATTTCAATCTTGAATAAGAAAGTCTTTCCTTTTACCATTAGAAATAATATCTGTCTATAGCCTAACTCCACAAAAAAAGGCTTGTAAATTTTACCTTCTATTATCCTTCCTTCCCAACAATATTCAGTCCCAACCTTTTGCATTAAACAATGGGCTCTAACAACTTTGTGCAACAGTTATTCTACGCTTTGATGGTCATTGTGATCATTAGAGCATTCTCATGGAAAATTTCTTGAGGTCCGAAGAATACTGGACAATTTTTTATTTATGGAGTAGCAGAACCACAACACGTGTTGTGGTGACATACGCTCAAAGAACGGAGCTTGAAGGGCTGAAGTTGAAAGATCTCAAAGCAAAGAATTATCTCTTCCAAGTTAGCGATCCTTAAATTTTAGAAACCAGTATTTGTAATGATGTTGCTAGCCATATTTGGGACTCCATGAAAAAGAAGTACCAAGGATCGGCAAGGGAAAAGATGCAGCAACTGCAAGCACTTCATTCAGAGTTCGAAATGCTTTGATGAAATCAGGATAGTTGATTTCAGATTATTTTTCAAGACGATGGCAAGCTTCAACAAGACGTGAATCCAAGGCGACAAGATAGATGACGTTACCATTGTTGAAAAGATTCTTCGATCCTTGACACCAAAGTTCAATTTTGTTGTATCTTCTATAAAAGAAGCTAATGATATTGATAAACTTACAATTGATGAATCACAAGAGTTTTTTTGTTGGTTCGTGAGCACAAAATTAATGAGAAGGGGAAAGAGGAACAAGCATCGAAGGCCTTTTCAGAAAACCACTTTGCACCAAGTAGAGTTGTTAGAGAACAACGCAGAAGAGGAGAGTGAAAATAATGATAGTGGAAACCAATGACAACACCATCGGCACCAAGAAAATCAATTTCAAGGAAGAGAGATGACGAGGAAGCCATCAACTTATAGACAAAAGTCAGTAGACAAGTCCAACACTGAATGCTACAAATGTCATAGGTATGACCATTATAAGCCAGAATGTCGAGCTAATTTGAATAGACAAAATGGAGAAAGAACTAACTTCACAAAAAAAGAAGAGTTATCTATTGATGATGTGTCACATGAAAGAAGAAACTAAAGAAAACGCGTGATATTTTAACATTGGCTTGAGCAACCATGTGTGGAGATAAGAAGGTGTTCTCGGACCTAGACGAATCTTATTGCAACACCGTTAAGTTTGGTAACAATTCTACTATTTCTGTCATGGAAAAGAAAGGGTAACTATCCAAATCAAGGGAAATTCCACCCACACTATTTCTAACGTTCTTCTCATCCCAAATTTAAAGATCAACTTGCTTATGGGTTAGTTGCAAGAAAATGAGTACATGATTTCTATTAGAGTAAAAGTATATCAAACAAAAATGCGATGTTGGGTTTAATTGCTCAAGTTTACATAACAGAAAATCAAATGTTCTCGCTTTATGTCCACACCACCACCCATTCATGCTTCTCAACAAAATTGAGGGATGTGCCATGGCTATGGCATTTTCACAATGGTCGCCTAAACTTTGGTGGATTGAAGACTACAGCAAAAAAAATGGTGTTTGGTCTTCCTCATGTCTCAACTCCTTATGAAATTAGCGAAGAATGCGTTGTTTGGAAAACAACATTGCAATCAATTCTCGCAAAGAAAATCATGGAGAGCAAAGAAGCCACTAGAGTTGGTCCACTGATCAACAAATCCATCTTCCAATGGACGTACAAGATACACAATCACCTTAATTGATTATTATAGTCGTATGGGGTCTTATTTTTAATAGGAAAAATCAAAAGCTTTCGTAGGCTTTAAAAGATATAAAGTGCTTGTTGATAAATGATGAAGAAGTTGGTAGCCCTATAAAAGTTTTTCGCAATGATCGTGATGGAGAATATAACTCACGTGAATTCGCAAATTTTAGTGAGATCCATGGAATCAGGAGGCAGCTTACAGCAGCATATACACCTCAAGAAAATGGAGCTTGTAAGAGAAAAAATGTACTATTATGAATATGTTGCTAATCGTTTTGTCAAGAAAGGAGTACCGAAAAGTTTTTGACCTCACAACGTCAATTATAATGTTCATATTTTGAATAGGAGTCCCATTCTTGCTATTCAAAATATGATATTAGAAAAAGCATGGAACGGACGAAGATCAGCAGCATTAGGTCATTTCAGAATTTTTGTTGTTTGCCTATATTCCATTCCAGAAGAGGAAAAAAGCAAGATGACAAGAGAATTGTAATTTCTAGGCGTTAGAAGTGATCAATCAAAAGTTTATATGCTATAATCCTGGCACTAAGAAAGTACTTATCAGTCGAGACATATTAGATGTTGGAAAACAAATTTCAATTTGTTTTAATGGAGAAAATGGTGATGAAATCAAATAGCCCCAACAACAGTTTGTTCCAGCAACTGCTGCCCTTGAAAATCCACAAAATGAAGTTCCTATAGCCTCTGAAATCACGACAACACCAGAATTTGACAAACAGGTTGAAGCATCAGTTGGATCACGTTCTCATCGTGCTCAAAAGAGGCCACCATGGATGTCAGATTATGAGGAAACCAGTTGATAAATCTAAAGATCCATTCGCCCACTTTACTCTGTTTTCATATTGTAATCCTACAGCTTTCAAAAGTGCTGTCAAAGAATCAAAATGGTGGCAGGCTATGAATGTTAAAATTACATCTATCAAAAAAATGTATATTTACGAGCTATCTGACCTTCCAAAATGGCACAAAACAATTGGTGTAAAGTGGGTTTACAAGATAAAGCTGAAGGAGAACGGTGAAATTAACAAGTACAATGCACATTTGGTGGCCAATGATTATAAACAAGAGTTTGGTGTTCACTATAAATAAGTTTTTGCTTTGGTTGCAAGACACGATATAATATGATTAGTGATTGCATTGGCAGCTCAAAACTCATTGTATATCTTCTAGTTGGATGTAAATTCGGCATTCTTCCATGGAGATTTGAAAAAAAACTGGTATTTATTGATCAACCTCTTGATTATGTGAAACATGCAAATGAGCGTAAAGTATATAGACTAAATAATGCTCTATATGGATTAAAACAAGCTCCATGGACTTTGGTAAAAATGTATAGAATATTTTTTGAATGACCGATTTCAAAAATGTTCTTATGAACATATACTTTCAATAAAAAAATTGAAGATTGAGAGAAAATGCTCACTATTTGCTCATATAAAGATGATTTAATTTACACCCGAAGAGATAAAGCCATGTTTGAAAATTTTAATAAATCCATGATGGTTGAATTTGAAATGTCTAATCTTGGTATGATGCATTACTTTCTTGATTTCAAAGTAGTGTAGTCCTCTACTGAAATTTTTGTTTCTTAAAAGAAGTATGTAGAGAAATCTTAGACATGTTTCAGATGAAGAATTGTAATCGTGTAAGTACACTATCCGAGTTTGGTTTGAAGCGTAAACAAAGATAATGGAAGAAAGAAGATTGACAACACTCTTTATAAGCAGATAGTAGAGGGCTTAATGTATTTGATTGCAACAATGCATAATATAATGCATGTTGTAAGTTTCATTAGTATATACATGGAGTGTTAGACAGAGATTCATCTCATGGCTCCAAAAAGAATATTTTGGTACTAATAAGATACTAATTTTTTAGTTGTTCTACAAGAAAAGAAAAAATCAAATTTGTCTGGCTACACATATAGGCTCTGTTTGAGCCCCATTTTAAAAGAAAAACGAGTTTTGTTATAATGATTTTTTTGAGAATGTGTAGTTATAAAGTAGGAAATAGATTTGAATTTACGTGCAATTTTTTTTATTGGGGGAATGAGTGATTGAAAACGAACTTGAAAAAAAAAATGAGTTTTTTTAATGGGATTCAAATGGGTGCATAGTGATTATACAAGATATTCAGATGATCGAAAAAGTACATCTAGGTATGTTTTCGTGATAGGGACATGAGTTGTTTTATGGTCATCGAAATGGTAACCAACCATCACATTATCAACCACTAAAGCTATTTTTGTTCCTACAACAGCTTGTGCTTGTCAAGCTACTTGGTTAAAGAAAAATCTGTAAAAGCTGCATTTCAAGCAATTGTGACAGCGGCTCAGCAATAAAGCTCTAAAAATATATTGTTCTACAAGGTCGAACCAAATATATACGTATGAAGTATCATTTCTTGAGAGATCTCACAAATGATGGAGTCATTAACATAGTTCACTGCAAAAGTGAAGATCATATAGCTGATATTCTAACCAAGCCTTCAAAATTTTCTGCATTTCAGAAGCTACTTGGTGTTTGTATTTCAAATGATTCAATTTTAAGGATTGGCTTCAAATTTTGTACTCATGTTAAACTATATGTAATGTTTGGAACATCCATTTAAAGGAGGTATTGTTGAATAAGTAATATGCATGTTGACCTAGTCTTTAACATCATCAGTTAGTTTGTTTCTAATTTACCTAGGTTACATGATTTGTTATGCAATTCCTATTTTCATGTTATTGTCTGTTATATTAATGCCTATATAAAGGCTGCTTGATTGATGAATAAAGCATGGCACACAAGTACATCATCTTCTTTCTATAGTTCTATCGTCTAAAACTTTTATCCTCTTTTATTAGTAATACTATTAGAGCATCTCCAATGATGTTGTAAAATAGAGATTTAGATCTTCAAAGTGGTTAAAACCTCTCCAATCGAGAGATGCAAAAGAGATGTAAATTGCAATTTTTCGACAGGAAACGTAATAAAAATGTAAATTTAAATATTTTTTATATTTACAAGATGCAAAAACTGGATTAAATTTTTCCATTGGAGAAGAATTTGAATTTAGATCCACCGGGGCGTAAATGGGAATGCAAAACTTGTTTTGGAGATACCAATTTTATACCACCATTGAAGATGCTCTTTACCGTCTCTTTTGTTGTTGGCATGGTTTTTATTCAATGTGTTATGAAACATATAGAAATACAAAAATTCTTGTAAAGATGTCTTGTTTTCAAACAACTCCACAATATCAAAGTCTGGAGCATTTGACTTAAACTTTGAAACATCACTCAAAAAGCCTGTAATGCTGGAATTTTTTTGAAATGGACGAAGTACTCGTGTCGACACGATACAACACGGGTATGAGTAAGAGATATGTATTGAATCCTTCAAATTTCAACTGGACTCTTCGTCGTTTCTACTTTTTTTTTTTCTTTCCCGTTTCTTTTTTCCCCATTTCTTCTCTCTATAAATCTAACGCCACCGTCGAAAGGGTGGAGGAAGGTGACAGCGCTAAGTTTTCCCTTTGGTTTCTTCTTTCTTCTTTCTTTCCATTTTCTTCTCTTTTTTTCACTGTTTCCTGTATCAATGGTTTAGAATTTTCTTCGTATAAAATAAAAATGGGTTCCATATAGTATTACTTATTGTTCCATTAACTCCAAATTGCAATCAAGTCCATCATTTTCTATTTTATATAACATGTAGTAATTAATTCCCCATAATTGAAAACTAAATCTCAGAATTCTATTTAATTCATCTTAACCTCTTATTCAATACTTATTTCATTCTTTGTGAACAATGGATTTCGATCTATTTAAAATTACATCTTAGGTTAATAAAAAAATTAAATTTGAAAGACGTACACACGTATTCGTGTCTGAAATTTAGACTCTTTTTCGCCATGTTCCCGTATCCTATATTTTAGAAAATAAAAGATCAAATACTTGGATACTTACCCTTATCCAATACCCGTACCCGAGTCCGAGAACCATAGCATAAAACTTCATCTCGGTGCTTGTCTGCATATGACAGATCAGGCATATGGGCAAGTCTCGCCAACAGTCATAGCACGTCTGCAACGATATTCATGAAGTTTAAGAAATAACTAAGACAAAGTAAGAACATAAGACTTTAGATCATGTATTTCGTTTCCGCTTACCTGATGTCCACATCCAAATGCAAGAACTCGCTTGTGCTAGTAACAAATGGGGCAGTTCTGTGAAGTAGTAAATGAATCATCAAGAAATCATGTAAACAAACTCATCCGAGTACTAAAATACAGGCGATGGATCAAAACTACAAGAGAAGATGAATACCCTAGTAGATGAACTTTCTGTTGGAGTGGGAGGACAACAAGCTATATAATATTGTTGAAAGTTGCTCGACCGGAAATATTTTGCAGTGGGATTTGAACGAAGTTCCCTGATGGAGTTGGTAAAGGAACTTTTGCAGGTATTTCTCTCTAGTTGCTCAAAAGAAGAATTGCAGTTAGCATTTGAAGATTCTTGATTTTTCTTTCACCATTAGGCAATAAACTAATATATAAGTAAACCCAAGAAGTTGGAGTTCTAATGTTGCTCTATGTTGTAACTAGTAAGGGGATTTCCCTTAATGCAGAAATAGCAACTCTGCTTCCTTCTGGAACAAAGGCACTTTCTAATTTCTACTTCCATGATTTCTGTAAAGTTAACAAACAACGTTCCACCAGCGGTAAAACACTTGACTTTTTAGTTTCTACTTCCATGTTATGTTAATGTGACAGCAATAAACGAAATCAAGTAAAAACCATACATATTTAAAAAGTTACGTCTATTTGCGCTGCAGTTTTTTCTATAATGGAGAAAGAAGATTGTTTCAATATGTGTAGCGTGAATAATGAAGGGATAATTGCTGAAATCGCAAACATTATCGTCAAACTCCCACATTTGAGCCAAGGTCCATCACCATTACCAACTCCAACCAAGACTTGACAATAGATAATTGCTGAAATTGCAAACATAAATCACTGAAAAATGTTCATTATAAACCTGAAATCTCGTGAGGATAACCATTCATTCAAAATATGCAACCTTACTTTAACGATTGCGTAAACTGTACATGGTTCTTGTGGACTTAACTGGCCAATGTTGGTTCCTACACTATGTGCCACGTTCTGTCAATGTTTTCAAAATCGGACCGGACCGCCGTTACGGCCGAAAAACCATGATCCGTTACAAAAACCGGTTTGGTTTATACCTAAAAACCAAATATTTTAATAACCAACCAACTAACGATCTAACCGTAAAGAAGACTTCTAAAACCAAATCTATTCAAAATACCCATGTTGGAAAAAAAAACATGGAAAACTCCCGATGGTCAAAGTTTTCAATCTAAGCATCCTCCGATGCAAGAAATAATTGTTTCCCATGGAAACACAGAAATAATTGCATCACCTCTCAAGAAAATTCATATTCCTGCTGAAAGGCAGCCCTAAAGCAAAGGATATAAAAAATATTCAATCTCAAAACAATTATACTAATATTGTTCTTCAATCTATCTATTCTTTATTAAGCAGAATTGAAACCAATTTCGAGTCTGAAGCCTCTTCATCTAAAAGAGATGAGAAAAGACCTTTAGATACAATTTTTAAACCCGTTGAATCCAAATTAACTCCAAAGTTAATAAAGGAATCTTTACCTTCCGAATCAAGTATTTTACAAGAACTTACTCTTCAAATTTCCAAATTAGGTTATTCTAAGAATATCAATACCATTGATACTCTAGAAGAACTCGAAACTCAATTTATTAGAATGAGCCTTCTCAAATCAATACAATAAATTAAAATGTCAAAATTCAAAACTTCTAAAATTTTATTCTCGTCCTTCATATCCTGATTTGTTATATGAGGAAAAGAAGAAACCTCAAGTTTCCTATTTAGGCGATGAAATCGTCAAATGGAATACTGATGGTCTGATAAATTATCAAATTCTTCAATTACTCGAAAATATGGTTTTATGTTACATAGCTTCTACTTGTCGAGATATCTCTCATGTTACTGCCTTCGAAAATTTAGTTTGTGGTTTCACCGGGCAACTTAAAAGCTGGTCGGATAACTATCTTAATGATGAAGAACTTAACAAGATTACTCAAACTACTAACGAACAACATCAAAATGATAGTTTCAGTCCTCTCATTTATTCTGTTCTCCAACATTTTATTGATATTCCAGCTCTTCTTCAAGATACAACATCTGATATTCTATTAAATATCACTTGTCCAAAACTTCATGATATTCACCGAGACAATGATATGTTCCTTACCAGGATTTCATGAGACTAACTGTTGTCCAAAAGTTGTTAATTCATGAATTCAAGAACAAAGAAATATTGGCGTTCCAAAAGTTTCAAAGAAAGCTCAAGAAAATCATGCCAATTTCCTTGCTTAAAAATCCAGACTACTATCAATGTTTCATCAGTGCAAAATACGAGAGGAACTGGCAATTATTCCTGAGAAAGTTGCTTCTCTGGCAGAATTAACTTCAAGAACAATCAAATCCATTCAAGAAAGTTCTTCTCCAACAAGTTCAAAAACAAATTATGCCCAAAGAAATGAAGATGACTACTATGGGATAAATACTGATGAACTAATTGAAGAAGAAAATCAAAGAATCTCAAAAGATTCAAAATGACTATATGGACGAGATATTTGGAAGAATATCGACAATACATGGCTCATAATTCAAGAAATATTCTTTTTCAACTATGACTTCCACCTCAAGAGCCATTCTTGCTGGCATTGCCATCAATCAAAATAAATAATGACAAAAAAAATTTAATAAAATAGATTTCATTTTAATTAATTTTATTAAAGTCGCTTTATAAAAGTTGACGCATTCTTTTTTTTAAAAAAGTGCCAACAGTTGACAGGTGGCGGATATCATTGTCGTTCAAAGACTTCAAGATTCTCCAATTCAGTTGATGAAGATTTCAAGTTCGGACTTGTATAAATCAAGATCAAGACTCAAGTTCTCGACATGAGTTTTTAGTAGGAGAAAAACTTCTTCGGTAATTTCTTTTAATATCAGAACCATAAGTCGAATAGAGTGAGGTTATAGTGATTGTATTGTTTTAGGTACAATGTCAAATGGAGAAACTAGTTACCGTGGAGCCTACTGAATAGCGTTGGTCAGCTCGTAAAGCCAAGTGAGCATAGGGTGGTCGGTGGTCCCATTGTAGATTGAGTTGGACTCAGTCTATTATGTAGCATTGCTCTACAATAGTAGTATGCCATTATAGTTTCATTTTATTCAAATTATGTCTTTAACTTTAAATTGGTTTAGGATATCTGATAGTTTTAGAAATAGAATTGATAATCTTTCACACACTTTTCAAGATGAAGAAGAAATTGATAAAAAGCTAGTGAACACTCAACTTAGTATTCGAGTCATTCGCACATCTTCAAAGGAAGAAATCCTCATTGTGGAGGTCAACCCTCTTCATTCAAATACCATGTTTCCTAGAAGGAGATTATGGAACCATCAATTCAAAGGACTTGAATGTTATTTTGAAAATGCTCAAAACTCAATTCCTCTTCACGTCATTGTAATAAAAAGATGTCAAATCACAAAGGTGCATCCTAAGTGGACGAGGTGTTGTTGCCAAATTTCAAAATTAACCTAGAATACAATATTGCACTTTATCTAATATTATTATAGAGTTAAATGTTGTTTCATTGGCCACTGAGGGAGGTGTATTCAATTGGAACTTTTGAAAACTTTGATGAATTTTTTTT
>CAIGRH010137955.1:0-14191 GCA_903798295.1 Fraxinus nigra | reverse complement strand
AATATGAAGGAATACTTTTATGTTAAATTTCTGTTAATATTATTACTGTTGAGCGAAGTTCAAAAATGAATTACAATATCAGTACAAGGAATCTAGGTAATCAAGAGGAATATTGAATTACAAAAATGAAGTCTTCACGTTGCTGCATTTTACTTTGAAATTGGGTAGAATGGGTGGGGTCTGGGCAGGGGAAGAAGATGAAGGTATTTTATTATTATTATTATTATGTACCCATTATTTTTAAAATATATTTTTTTCTCTCTTATTTTTTGACCACACGTTTTTCATTAGAAAAATATTCTAAAATACATTTCAGGAGAAAATAGGGCTCTCTTATTTGTAATTTTTTTTTAAGTTTTTAGACTATGATTACAATTAATTTTTTTTTTATTTTATTTTTTAAGTAGGAGGGTATATTCATCATTTCGAAACTTTTGTATTGAGAAAATAGATGAAAATGATATTTTCACAATGAAACATATAAATACGTGTAAAAATGCAAAATGCTAAAAAAAATAATAATAATAAGGTGGTGACATTTTGCACAATAAACTTCCAATGTAAGGAAGTTTTGTGCTAATAACCCTTAAACTAAATATTATTTGATTTTAACTTATTTTAATTATTGAGTGAATAATCTAGTCTTAAGTGAACCGTAAATAATTAAACCCTTACCTTTGATACATGACTCGTGATAATCAAACACTAAGAGCATCTCCGAGAGAATTTTTATTTTTAAAGAGTATATTTTGTTATTTGGAGAACATCTATAAATTTAGAGAGTTAAAATTTTGAAGTACTCCAACAAACTTTTTACATTTAACACTTAATTTTACTACTCCCAAAAAATATTTATTATTTTTCTTTATCTTTTATTTTAACTAGCTTTTCTTTAGATTATTTTATTGCTTTCCTACATTGAAAATTGAAACTTTTTGAATGCATTTAATTATAGAGAGTGTTTTTTTCTTCAAATTTGAATAACCAAACTCACTCTCTATTCTAAAATGTTAATTTAAAGAATCTCTTAAATCATAATTTCAAGTGTTGACTTTTTAAAATAAAGAGAATTTTATATTTAAAGAGTCTTTTATAGAAGCACACTCTTTAAAAATAGAGTCTCTCAGNTAATATATAACAATTAATTTTATTACATCCAAAAAATATTTATTATTTTTCTTTTTATTTAATTTTAACTAGTTTTATTTAATATTTTTTTTATTGCTTTCATACATTAAAAATTGAAACTTTTTTAATGCACTTAATTATAGAGAACTCTAAATTAAAATGTTAATTTAAAAAGTCTCTTAGAACGGGATTTTAAATGTTGACTCTTTAAAATAAAGAGTATTTCATATTTAAAGAATATATTAGAGATGCTCAAATAAGGATAACTTAAATTCGAAAGTTCTATTACTATATATCTAATTTATTTATTTATGTGCCATTATAATTAAAGCATAGATCATATAATTTAGTAGCAATATTAAAGATAATATTTAATTTCTATTTGTTTAAACTTTTAGACTCGATTAAAAAAAAACAAAAAAAAAACCCCCAATTAATGCTAACATCTTGTTCTGTTTTTAATTTCCACTATAAATACTAACCTTAACCCATCTTTTCCTCATCATTTTACACTCACCACCACCACCTCCTCCTCCACCAACACCTAGCCACTGTACATTACATAATTATCCACAAGACAAAGTCCAGTTTGCTAATAATATATAGAATATATTCATACAGTCAATGGAGACGCCTGCAACAGCACCTTCCTTTTCTCCTGCACATCACTCATCGTGGCACTCACCAGCGACTTACCTCTTCGGAGGACTGGCTTCTCTCTTAGGAGTCATTCTTTTGGCTATCTTTATCCTGTCATGCACCTATTTGAAGTTCATTGACTACCTTGAAAATCGCCGTAATGGTGGCGGCCATGGTTCTGCCTCCGGTGCCCTTAAATTAACACAACCAGTGCTTGAAGAGAAGTACTTTGTGATCATGGCTGGCGAAGACAAGCCAACGTTCTTGGCCACACCTATTTCCAGTAGGGCATCATAATTTGGAAGTGAGAGAACTTGCAGTTGTAGCACTAGCAGTGAAAATGGTGACGTATCCGAGGAAGAGAGTTCCAAGAAGAAACAAGAGCGTTGGATGTGTGGAGCTTAATTGTACTCGACTTTTTTCTTGGACTAGCGATCAACCTAATATTTCTCATGGATATTAAGGCAAGCCGTTTTTGTGCGCAGATACAACATAGAGGCTTGAATCGATAACTGGTTGTAATCTGCTCCTTCGTCCTCAGTAGATGTAAGTATCGCATTGAGAGCGTGGCAAGTGGAAGTAACTATTACATTGAGAGTGAACTATTATAAATGTGTGTTTTTTGCATTTTTTTTCTTTGTTTTTTTATGTTATTATTGCTCTCGGTAGAGGGATTGGACTTAATCTATGAAAAGAAATGGAGGATACATTGCTAGGACCATGCAGCAGCAGATCATGTCACGTTGACAAATTTGACATCCTTTTCTTTTGATGGCCATTTTGATGGAAATTTATGAACATCAGAGGAGGACACCATACAACATCATAGAACAAATCTAGGAGCAAAATACAAGATTTCTTTCAAGGCTTAGGTGATTTGAAGATTAAGAAGGTCTTGTCCAAGATCATTGAAAATATTTAAGATTAAAGTTTGTACCCTATTTTTCTTCCAATTTATCCGAATTATGAGCTATTCAAGTTCTTGCAATCAAATTATGCTAGGCTGAACTTTTAGTTGTTAGGATTTACGGTGAAACCTTGTTAACTCTTTAATCCAATAATTGTCCATTTTTAGTTTTAATTCTTGTTTTGATTGATTGATTGTTTGTTACTCATTTGATTTCCATCCAATTATATAGCTAATTCTTGGATTGTTTTGGGATTCGTGTTGAGATCAAGAGGTAATACATGTTTATAGCTTAAATAATAAACAATATTAAGTAAGCGATAGATATATACTGCAGTTTTGATTGATATTCTAGTTTTTATCTTTCATTTGTATGTATTCAAATCCTCCATACAGATATAATATAGCACATAGAAAATATCGATTGTCAACATAAAACGAGAATGTACTATTAACGGATAATTAAAGATTAAGGTTAACAATGATCGATTTGGAATCCAAAGTCCCTTTCGTGGTTAGGTTTCACACCAACTAGTTTTACGGATACATCTTAGAGTTTCGAAAACATCACAATATAAATATTCTTTGTACATAAGTACACGTGACACATAATTTTTAATTTGTACTGATTTTTTTTTTGGTAAGATATGTTGAATCAATAAATATTGGTAATAATGAGAGTTAGTAGTGAAGGAAGCTCTTCCCTCAAATCATATTCCAATGACCCCAAGTGTGGGCGATTGGCTACGTGTTCAATTAATCTCTAAATACTAAGTGCTACTATTAATTAGTGCTAACTAGATGGCACCAAAATTGTAGTAGAGAGGGAAGTCAAAATTAAAGACAAGCTTTTTGAGTTTGATACAACTTTACAAATACAATTCGAGTTTTTCTTTACGTTTATATGGTATTCTGTCAATCAAATCGTAAAAAGTCCTTTCAAAATGATTGAACATAGAAAGCGAGAGGTAAAAAAAACTTGACTTTTTTGTAATCCCGCGCCACGTTGTCATCCATAAATCTTCATCCATAGCGGTTTAATGAATTCAGTAGTGGGACTTGTTTCAATTCTTTTGTCAATTAATGATTGGATTTAAGAGTGCAATCAAGTAGTAGTGGCTTACGAAATTATCTTAATCGTCAATCTCATAATTTGGATGTATAGATTGGGATTGGAAATATGTATAATTGTTGGACTAGCTGCCAATTTGTTCCGCGGGAGCCACTGGAGACATCAAACCTTATGTATCTTCAAGATCATGGGCGATGGCGTGACCTCACATTTTTCTTTTAAACAAATTACTTTTTATCTTGTTTAATATAATAGTTTAAATTTATAATTTAAAGGTAATTGAGTCGAAATTGCATCCTCATGTAAATTTCCTTTTTACCTAATTTGTCTTATAAATAGGGAGGCGGCATTAAATTTTTAAATTACCATCATAAATGAGAGAAAGAGAGGTTGCATGTAGAAGATATGTTGGTGATTTTCTTTTGTAAACTTCTTCGTAATAGTGAATTACTGCAGCGGTGGAAGTGAATGTAATCTCACATTGAGATGAACCCCTATAAATTTTATATATTTATTTCTTTTTGCTAATTGATTGCTCTCGATGACATATAATTAGGGTTTCTAATTCTCAATTCAAATAACCCAAAAATCCCCCAACCCCCTAATCGACCGAGCACTCCCCAACCGCACACACTTGTGGTCATGGGAACCTAGGGGATGGGGGTGATGGACTTCAGGTACTAGATATCTAAAGTAGGTTGCCTCAATCTGTCCCACTATGCATACACACTAAATTAGACTCATTAATTTTTCAATCATGCTACATGTTCATCATTTTCTACGTTGTGTTTTACATTGTATCAAATGACAAAACACTATTTGACAGTTTTTCGCCTACAATTTTCAAAAAACAAATGCAATGTCAAAATGAATGTAAAAGAAGGAGTGTATATTTATCATTATTGTTAATTTTTAGACCACAATACTGTCAATTATATTCTATTCAATTTATATGTCACGGGTATCGATTGTAACGTGTATGAACTCAAGGAATCTTTAATGCTAAAAGAATTGACTCGAACCAACTTAACTCATTGACTAAATATTCTAAAGCTCGATATTTAGACTCGCTACTTCGGTGAGTAACATGTTTTTTGAAAGATTGTGGCACTGAGTTTTTGTCAAGATAAATAGTTACTTGCAGCGGTCCAATTACATCCGATCAGTTTTTGTTGGAAATTAGCGGGGAGAAATCCCAAATTACAATTTGTGTTCAACGAAGTCTACTTGTCCTGAGATTTAATTATATATTTTTATTTGCGATCGATATAATTAACCAACAACATAGCGTTTTAGGAAATTACCATATTCGCGTGATTAATTCTAACTCTAGATTTTTTAAGAGACCAATAGTTTCCAATAAACATTCTTGATTTTTCATACTTAAAACTCCCAAGTCTTCTTTGATATTGTTCAAATTAGTGACTGCACGTGACATATTCTTCATACTTCATTGAAATTATGCACAATGTGTAATCTAATTTTATCATTAACTATTGCACGACAAAGTGCGCAATCGTAAACTCACACTTCTGTCAACGAGTTTACCACCAGTGACAAATTCCATAACAATACATATTTTCTGACCATAACCCTTCAATACAAAACCTTCAATTGTCCAATAAAACATTAAGCTGACTTCATTTTCAAGAAGCCACCAACTTTTGGGCAAGAAAAGGCCCCTTGTCAAATCAGCCAGGAAAAGATCCACTTATAATTTTATCATACACCAAGAGAAGAGGTCCAAGTTTGGACACATCTTTGAAGATAGATTTCACATTATACATCACAATCACTTGTAAGAAAAAAAAAATTCACAAATTATCAAAATGTATAGGAAGCTTCGATATGTGACATTGGTTGCTAACTTTATGTATTTCACAAATTATTGTGCCAGACATGTTTGGACTTTTCTAGAAAAGTTTAATAGTGCGTTTGAACTACATTAGTTTGGAAAAATGTATTCTAGAATAATAGATTGATGTAGAATGTGTGGTTGAAAAAGAAGGAAAAGTTATTGATGTGATGAAAAATATTATTTTATTGAAGAATATGTGATTGAAAATGAAAATTTTAATGTGGCTCAAACATGGACTAAATGTAAAAACCATGTATTAAATGTAGGGTTAATTCATTGGGCAATGCCCCTTGTACCGATGTCAGCACCCACCTATCACCAGGCGTCAGCTCGGTGCCCGGTACAAATAGGGCGGTCCTAATCCATTTGCACATAATGGATTACCCTTTCTCACGTAATGTGAGGGGCCCTCATGTATTTAAAAATTTCAACAATGTGGTCATCATCTCCATTGTGAGTAGTAAGTAAAAGATTTGGTAAAAAAAATCGGTATATATAGTATGATCCTTAAATGTATACTTTCATTTATTTTTTAAAGCTTAGTCAAGTGTGTTATGCCAATCGATCAAGTTCGTTTAAACTACTACAAATATATCTAGACAACTTCTTGTCGTACAAACAAAATTACATCGAGCCCTTCAATAAAAAGTATTTGGGCTTTTAGATTGCAGAAACTCAAACAACATGTCATGTCCCTGCATATCAGTTCTAACCTTTTTTTAAAATCTATTTCGGATTATTGAAACTTAAATTATCTACACATTACTTTTGATCACAACCGTTTCAATCCATTTCTTGCATCAAAATGAAGGGACGGCACCAAATCAGGCATCATCAGTAATTCATTGGCTGAGAAAGAACTGAAAGTGAGTTTATCAGTATCAGATCGAGCCTCAGTTCTTTTGGCGAACCGCCCTTTGATTCTTGGCCTTGTCTCGGCATAGGCCTTCCGTGAAGCATAACGTATAGTCTTGTCGAATTTTCTCTTCTTTCTCTTCTCTTTATACCTCAAGACTCTTGCTTCCCTATCCATTCCCACCACGTGTGAAGCTTCATTTCCTCTGATGCTCATGTTTAGCGTAAAAGGAAACGATATATCTGAAAGGGTGCTCCCATCAGGCACAACTCCCACATCCAACGACGTTGATGAAACCTGAAAAATTAACCAAGAATCAATCAAACTATCAAAAATCTATAACAGAGGACTATGTACTAAGAAGAATCAAGAACTGTACTTACACTAAAGGATGGGGTGGTAATGGTGGTGTTGTTTGAATTTATATTGGATTTAGTGAAGTCAATCTCAAAAGGATTTTCAGATGAATACTCAGTCAGTTTTGTTGGGACAGCAGGCTTTATGGTTTGTACAGGGACAACACTGTCCGCAGAGATTGGATACTCATAATCCAAGAATTGATCAGAATTAGAAATCAATAATTCCATGGATTTCATATCTGCAGAAAGTTTTGATGTAATTGGGTTGGAAGATATCCAATTATCTATCGCGTTTTCCATTTTCGTTTCTGTGCAACTCAAGTGGTTAACAGGCAATAAGTAGGTCGTAGCGACCGAGGCAGACTTCATCATTGACTCAGCAGTATCATAAAAGCGCACAATCGGGGTCCGCTCGTGGCGGCGGGCTAAAGGGTTGGCCGAGTGGATATTCCGATCACACACGACGCATACTGCGGCCGCGTCGGCCTTGCAACTGAAGCTGGCCGGGGCCTGCTTGCACACTTCACACGTCCACACACGCTCATGCTCGTCATTGTGCACCTTAGCATCACAAGTCATGCACATAAAGGCCGACTCTGTCACGCAAAATATCAACGCAGCCGCAGACTTGCAATAGTCACATGGCTTTGTCGCCGCATTCCATCCTGCCGGAAAACAATTTGCTCTGGCTGAGCCACCACCATCTTGTATCATTCTCTAAAAACGTTGACTAGGCGTGTAATGTAATAGTGGAGTGTGTGTGCCAATAACAGTTTGTATATCACTATATATCCTGTCAAGCCCATAAGTGACACGTGGAGAGAGTTTAATCCACAAAAATGGTTTGATAACAAAGAAATGATATTTTGTGTCAAGTTGCTGTCATATGTCCGTGCCGACTACGCCCATTCCAGGGGGTGAAAGGGTGGATGCCCCACATTTACATTAACAATTTGTGCATGGTTAGGTTCATTAAAGTAAGATACTTTCGTTAATTTACAAACAGTTGGCATCTTCATATATATGTTTACTTCATCGAGGGCTTGTTGATTTAAAAAACTAGATGGTTGCGCCTTTTATACGAATCGAAACCCACATGACAAGAAATTTCATTAGCTTAAAATCATTATAGTTAGGATGCTGTATCACACCTCTAGATTAAGATATCGAGTATGCATTGAGAGAGAATACAAACTAATCCTACTCATTTTGGTCTAATTGTTGAAAGTCCACGAGTTATTTCTTCGTGTTTGTTAAAAATATATGTCTAATTACGTTCATCTTTTGATATCGTGTAATCGTTAAATGACACGTATACAATGTAGAAATCCCATGTAATCGTTAAATGTCACGTATAAACAAATCAAAAACCTAGAAGAGTACATACTGAGATTATTTTAGTAATAAATATATTTAAAATGAACGATCATTTCATTAATTAAATTATGAATCATGAATTCCAATGAAATATTTAAATTAAAAGTATGCACTATGTATAACTACCCATCAGAGCATGTCATGGTTGCCACGTGTGCGTTTTTTATTGGACCAATTGGGCTGCTAATTTCATCTTCTTCACCGACCATATTTAGCTGAGTTGGAGCTTTCCTTTTGTATTATATGCTAACCCAAATCATTATTAAACATTATTTTCTTTGCATAATTTATATGTTTCAATTCAACTTTTTTAATCAATTAAATTTTCCATCATAGAAAGTTTTAAATTTATAATCGAACTTATTTTAACTACATGTGAACATGTTATGATCTTGATTGTCTATACATTTTTTATATCTCGACACATCGTTTCTTCTTAACAAAATGAGAAGACGTCAGCGAACAATGTGTCGAGATGTCAAAAAAATGTATTGATCTCATATCATTTACTAGAAGATATTATGTGTTGAATTGTCGAAAATACATAAATGAAAAGCCAAGGAAACCAACAGGTTCGAATTAACTTATATCGTCTCTTGAAAAGAATAGATCTAAGTGTATAACATTGGTTGACAACAATGGTTGACAATCATGTGGTCAAAATCCTACCATATGATGTAAAAAATAATTTTTTAAAAATAGATGAATATGATGATGTCAAGCAGAATGTTGTCAACCAATGTTGTACATGATAATGGTTCCTCTTGAAAATTAGGATTATGATTGAACAATTAATAGCATGACACGACTCCAAATTAAAGGTCATAATCAAACTCCAAATGACTCAACTGTTTTGGGGTGCTTCTCATTATACATCAACGCAATTAATAATTAGAGATTCTAATAATGGAGAAATATGAACATAATGATTGATTGAAATCGACTCGATAATACATTTCTTAATTGTGATTTATTTTATTGAAGTTCTAAAATTTTGCTGAAATCGACTCGATAACAGATGATGTGGTGAAATTTAATTGGATCAAAATCACATCAATCAAATAACTTCCTCACTTATATTTTAACTTTATCGTTATGTAAATAGTTATGTACAAAAAATATTTTCTGATGAGATCAAAGTTTCTTCAACCGAATTTAAAAAATAAAAATAAAAATCTCCTACGCTCTTTTTGACACGTTATCTGTATGTAGATCATTATGTAATTACATTATGTACAAGTTGTATTACTCTATTTTAATGTTAATAAAGTAATTATAGTTTAATTTCATTTAATTGATTTCATATTTATTGGACTCTATTCGAATATTGATTTCATCAAAGTACTATTCATTGGATCATTAATAACTGACATGTGAGTGATCGAGCTGATTGGTTAGTGCTTTGGAAAATAATGTAAATTTTTTGAGTTATTTGCCGTAAATTATTTGTTGGTTTGTATTAGTAGATGAGAAATAAAGGAGTAACAGGTCCCAATGTGCCAGCTTGATATGGAGCATGAGAGATAACATCACTTGTTTCATAGATGTTAGGAAGGATATCTAGGGAGTCAAGCTAAGTTGAAAAGGATTCTGTAAGTTGTACCTAACACTTTCATTTAAATAAAGTAGGGATAGCAAAATATCTCGTTTTCACTGTGCTTCACAACGTTCGATTCTGAATGGGATGGAGATTTCGTGAGGAAATCAGGAAGGGGACGAAAAATATGATCCCTATCTTAAACGCATTGTGGAAAGAAGTTGGGAAATCGGGAAGGGGACGGAAAACATGATCTCCATCCTAAGCATGGAAAGATCTTGCGTGGCATTGTGTGCGCAAAGATAGAGATTTTAACCAAATAAGTAGTTTTATTCTGTGTATAAATACAAACGTTTTTTCTGCAACAGCAGCAAAACTAAAGACCCCGCGACTGCTTCGAGTAGGTAGTCTTCTCACTACTATTCATTATTTTAACCGAGCTAGAAAAAGGAAAAAGGTTTCTACAGTGCAGCCTGAAAGATCATCTCGGCCAATTCCTGCAACAGTACAAGCAAAGCTTGTGTAAGAAATATAGCCTTGAAAGAGATGACACGAAGGAAAAAAAAAATTACATACTCCCCAAAAATGGGTACTATTGGTCAGGTGAATTCAATAATAGGCGCATGTTGGCATTCAATACCTAGGAGACAACTCTATAAGGAACTCAACAAAATAGTCCCGTGACTTTAGGAGAAGGGGTAAAGACTCAGAAAACCAAAACAATACTGCTAAGAAAAACCCTTCAGCTAAATTTCAAGTAAATCTTAGGTCACTCGCATGTTACCTGTTTAGCAGAAGAAACTTTAGGTTCTCCCCACTGCATGGCCTTCTTCTCGAGCATATCAAAATCAGCCTTCCCAGCCTGTTGAAGGAGACATAAATGACGTATAAGAGTTACGCTGAAAAGGAAGTACAGATATTTACTAAAGCAAATTGAAAACTGGACTACAAGCAAATCGACCTCTATTTGAGCTCCAATTTCAGTGTCAAAACTTTCATATCTCTTGCGGATAAGCTCAGCCAAAGAACCGTCCTATTTCAAGACAAGAATACGGTTTAGCCGCAAAATGATCCAATTATTATATTAAGATATGAAATGGAATGACATAAAAGGGAGATAAAATATCACCTCAATCACCTTGGCAGCATTACGGAGTCCACGGGCTAGAGTATCCATACCAGCGATGTGAGCAATGAATATGTCATCAACATCCGTGCTCTCTCTTCGACTATTACATGACAAAATTTATGGAAAAGTTTATGATTGTTTATTTTATCATTTCATGATGGTATTAATTCACATTAAGTTACTTCAAGATTATTTTTAGCCTCAATGGAGTTGCTTAAAAATCTAAACAATGATCCAATGAACTAGATCTACTTTATATACTCGATGAGCATGTGCATATGATGTAATTTTTAAGGAGAAGAGAGGTAGAAAGAAAACTAACAGTTTTGCATCAAAATTGAATCCTCCAGGCGCCAATCCTCCCTGCAAAACAAAGTAAAAACAATAGAACACAGTTACTTCAAATGCTCATAGGAATTCAGAATTTTTTTCTCGTAAAATTGCACTTGCCAATTTTTTACATACATTTTTAATTACACTGAGCATAACTAATGTTGCTTCCCCTATATCCATCATAAACTGATCGGTATCCCAACCTGTACCACCAAGAAGTATCTTTATTAAAACTTAGAGCTGAGGTCTGCAACTGCAATGAGACAAATTTAAAAATTCCAAAATTATTGTTTAGTAAAAATACCGATTTGAGGGTCGCCAGTATTTGCATCAATGTTTCCGAGTAAACCATTAATTCTTGCAGTCTCGAGCTCATGATGACAACTGCAATAATAATGAAGGTGTTAGATGGAGCTTAACTCATTTATGTTTGAAGGTATGCAGTGATTAATTTTCAGAGAAGTAGTTCAGATCACAAGTTTCAGGAATAGAACGTGACAAACCTGTGACCGGCGAGAGTTGCATGGTTGCACTCAATATTCAGCTTAAATTCATCTGTACAAAATAAAGGAGGCAAAAAAATCAAATACGACTTTTCGCACTAAACTCAGGACAATTTTTGCATTCATAATTACAGGTATACATCAGTTAGAAAGGGCAACAAGAAATCAAGTTAGATATAGAATTCAACACCATTTAAATTGAAATGGAATAGGAAGGCTCTATTGTGATCTGATGGAAATAAGGTCTCATGCGTACAGTTAGCATTGAAGATATAGAAAAAAATTTAAGTGCAGTACTTTTTGTTTCTCTCCCTGCATTCTCTCTCTCTCTCTCTCTATGGATTTCTCTTAAAAAAATTCCTTCCTGTTCCATCAATTGGCCAGAATAAGCACCAATCCACCCACCATATAGTTCAATTAGATGCATATAATTCAAAGGTGGTGGAGTGTTAACTAAAATGAGACATAGAAAACTTTGGAAGAGCAAACTTGAATGTTCGATTTGAGAATACATGGGCCTATTTTGAAAAAAAGAGATACAAAATAAATGTTGAATACTTCTAAGAAGAAAGTTCAGACAACGAATGTTGTACCTATGAGTCCATATTTTCGCAGGAAGTTAGCTGATGTTGCAGCATCCCAGTCATACCTAGCATGATCAAAATATGTTATAATGAGAGTATTTTATATACACAATTTCCAGTTTAAAGCATTTTATAGTGTTGCGGGACCTGGCCCATGATGACCTTTCCAAAAAAAAGTTTAAAGCATTTTATAAGAAACAGAAACATACTGATGTTTTGTAGGCTCCTGGGGCTTAGGTTCAATGAGTAACGTCCCTGAAAAAAGTATTAAAAGTAGAACAGAAGAATTAGAGGATGGCAAGACAGTGTTATTAAGAGATTTGAAGCAGAAAAAACGAATCAGCGAACAAAGTATTAGATCAGTTATATGATGTTGAATCTAATGCCCATTTTAATCGTTTAGTCAGGCCCTAATGAAGTAGAATTGAGCATACCATTGAATCCAATCTTCTTCTTATATGCAACAGCAGCTTCCAAAAACCTTGCCTGTGAAGAAATACACCATATTTCATTATGAAATAACTATAAAGAAAAAATATAAAAAAAAGTGTGTTTCAATGTCATATAAAAAGGAAAAAAAAAATGCAAAAGAGAACTGCAAAGATTTTAATGTCGTTACATTTAAAATTTAGGAGTGTTTCAATGTCTCACACAAAAATAAAAAATAAATAAATAAATAAATAAAAATAAATTAATGTCGTTACATGCACTGAATAATTATTAAAAAAAGGTCGAATATGCTCAGCTCTAGTATCGTAATACTTTAATTTCACTTATTCAGAAATCACCGAGAATTCAACATCCATTGTAAAAAAATTGAATTACATGCCTCTAAAAGAAATGCAAGTATCTTACCATATGATTAAGCTCTCTTTCCATATCTGTGTTCAAAAGTGTCTGATAACCCTCTCGACCACCCCAGAAAACATAGTTTTCTCCACCTAGATAGTGTGTAACCTGTAGGCATACAAAAAAATGAACCCACATGCATCAGAGGTAATTATATTGAAAAGTTGATCCCCCTGACCAATCAGTCATCTCATTTTTTAAGAAATGGAATATGCAAAATATTGGATAACCTACCTCCATGGCTTTCTTGACCTGTGCTGCGGAGTACGCATATACTCCCAGATCAGGGCTGCATTTTAAGAATTCAGTATAAGCATGAAGAACCAAATAAACTCAAAATCAATTAAATTCAACCTACAATGAAGTATCACTTACCTAGTTGCCCCTCCATGCATGTACCGGGGATGGTAAAACAATTGAGATGTACCCCAGAGAGGATGAATCTTCGTCCCCTGATGATGCAAACAGATAAATCATATCCAGATATCAAGGAAAACTTTTTCTCCTAATATGATGCATCTTAACTTTATATAGAACATTGAAAATGAAAAGAGAGAACAATACTATCTGATTACCCTTCATCAGTGTAAAATTACCTGAAGTTCTTTGGCAAGAGCTACTACTTCATCCAAGTTAGCATTACTTTCCTGTAACAAGATATTGGATTACTATCAACTTCAATAGAAGTTCATCGACATATTACATTTCAAAGCTTAGTCAAAGTGCAAACAGAACGGTAGATTCCTCTCTGTTAAAAGAGTAAATTTATCTTGTAAAATTATTGTATTAATTAGGCATGTAAGCAAGGAAGAAATACACATGGCCCTAGCCTCATGGTTTAAAAAGGCGATAGTGAGGTCCGCCTCACCGTGAGGCGCATGTAGTATGCTTCGAGACAATAATTTTTAGGCTAAAATATGGGGCTCACGCTTCTAAATCTGAGGCGCACGCCTCGAGGCACGGACCTCATTTAAAATTTGATTTTTCAATTGTATATGAAAAGAAATCAGAAATGGCCCTTCTTTGAAAAGAAAATGGCCCATTTAAAAAGACATTTTGG
>CAIGRH010137934.1:0-10507 GCA_903798295.1 Fraxinus nigra | reverse complement strand
GGACCTAGTTTCTCCACCATGAAATTCCATCCTTCGGATGGACGTCTCCTGCTGTATTTGTGGCATTTCACCTTCTTTGCCATCTATAAATTACAAAGAATGACATTGTCATCAAAAAAATGTATCGACCCAAAATTTGAAATACTAACTCCAAAGCATTATTAACAGTACTCAGAGAATTTGGATGTTTACCTTCATTTTGTTGAAGTTCATCCTCTGAACAAACTCTTGGTACAGCATTTCATCTTCTTTCATTGAGATCTCATAGTGCACCTCATCGGGGTCTCTAGTGGTACCATCCCACCCCTCAGGCATGACTTTGAAATCTGGCTTATATGGCAGAGAGGCAACATGGAACTCCCTATCATGTGAAATGAAAAATCTGCAGAAAGAAGTATCCAAAAAAAAAAAATTACTCAATGAGAGAGCACACTCCAAGCACATCAAATAATTTAACCAAGTGACCGTACCAGACTAGCCAGAGGCAACATCACAAGTGTGACAATGCAGGAGGGCAGTTTCCCATAACGAAGTGAAGTTCAACTCTAAACAGATATATATGATGAGGAATCTTCTGAAGTGAAAACATGGCATGCGAATTTAAAAAGTAACCACCAAATTTCAACTCAACCAGCACATATAAATGGCCCACAAAATTTACAGTACAACAATTTGGGTTAGATTACACAAGTTTAGTCTTTATCAAATACAATTTGATACCAAAGAAGATGAGAATGGAGATTTATGATAACTAATATTTCATCTCATAAAGACTGCACAAAAAAATTTAAAAAATATCAAAGAATCTGAATAAAGAAATGGAAAGATTTTCTTAGAACTCTTATTTTTATGTTGACTTAGTGAAAACCATTTCATTTTTTTTTTCTTTAGCCATTCTTTTTTATTCATAGAAGTGATGATCCAATGGTTTCTAGTCATGGAGTCCTAGGCTCATTTTGTGTCTAGCTGACCTCAAAATACAAAGTTAGCCTAGGAAAACGGGCTTTATCAGCTAATAAATTGCAAGCAGAAATATTATATATCTTTACACACATATTTAAATTAGGGTGAGGCGGGGCTTTCATCATAAGAAAACTGAAAAGGGCAAGGTACTTTACTCAAACGGTATTTTTGCTGAAACTATTTAAGGATTGAATAGGCCATTGGATTTTTGGTTATCAAGTATCTCTTTTGGGATTTTATAATAGAAATAAATCTTCTTTTTCAATAGAAGAAAAAATTTGAAAGATCATTGGTTATTTTTCCCTAGAGCTAAAGAATTTTATTTTAAAGATAAAGAACTAAATAGTCATATCAACCCAAAGCATGTGCATGAAGCATTTAAATTTTCTTTTTAACTTAAAACCACAAAAGGTCAAAAGCCTTAATAGTGATGAATTTTTGGAGCATACCCAAAGGAAAGCAATATGACCTGCAAGTCCATTCCAGAAATGGCAAGAGTTGAGCAACATCACTAGCAATTATATTGATCTCTTTGCGGATAAACGTGAGACTTGCAAATATTATGGCTTATGAACTTGGGAAATTTCATTAAATGCAATCACGATGTAGAAAACTCAAAAAAACTGTTGCCAATCCAAATTTTATTGGAAATTATGGTCAGTGTCACGCTATTTTTTTCTACGTACACACACTAAAACAACTATTCAAGTCTGTTGCCCCGCCAAGAAGACAAGACAAGCTGGCAGCATGGTCCAAAGTCCAGCAAAGACATGAGACATGACGAGACAAGTTGGCAACGTAGTCCAATAAACGCATGATTGGCTTTTCCAATGGGGAAAGAACTTTCGATCGGGCACATTTTAACAAAATTACTAGGCAGCTCCTACAATAATGCTACTTAAAGCTCAGAGTTCGCAGCATTTGTGCTTGAATCAAACGCTTATGTTTTCTACTAAACCGTCAAGACAACATAAGAGTCAAAATCCAAGTTCAACAAAACAATCAAAAAAAATTAAAATTTTGCTAGACTTTACCTTAATCATTTGATTTTTCTAACTACAATACAGCTCAAAATCACTGAAATTCAACAAAGTACTACAGCGTACAGGTATTTATAGATGTACATGGGTGGCTGTCATTCACTAAAAGTACAACTCACTACCAACTACCTCTTCCATATTATTGTCAAATTCAATAAAGACAGTAACCAACCAATCCAATTGGTTATTGGATGAATAACTTACACTGTATGATATCATCAAACACAACATATAGCATGTTTCACTTAGCTTATTGCTAAAGAAGATGCCAAAAAATGGGCCTTTTTTTTGGCTTAGCTAGCCAATAATATATGGCTTATCTTGAAGCATGACCATACTTACTGTCAATAGAATCCAGAAAGAAGTCAATATTTTGGCTTCTTTTTTAGATACAAGCTAAGCCACTCATGTTGACAAGTAATTACACATATAGTATGCACAACTACGAAGTCAAAGAACACAAATTCAATTTTGCCATTCACTTACTCTGGGCAGGTATCGAGCAAGAGCTCCACAGAGTCATCCAAGGGCTGGCCAAGCTTCTTCTCCTCCTCCTCCTCAAGCTCCTTCAGCCACAAAATCGCATGCACCCGCTGTCTCATAATCCTGTATTCTTTTGCCAACCTCTCCACAGTGTATAACTCTGGGTTTTCCTTGTGCTTTTTATACATCTCTGCCTTCTCTGAATCTTTCAAATATGACCCTCTTGCACCTGGCTCCCTCACCTGCACTTTTTCAAAAGCATAACAAAATTACATTTTTTTTTTGTGCGCAAATTTAAGTTTCTTTATCCAACTACTTGATCACTATTAAAACAGGGAAAGAAGAAGACATGCATAGGCATGTAAAGAGATGAAAATGGAAATGAGTAATTTTTTCGCACTCAGAAGTCAGGGCTTTGCTCTACCCACCTTTTTCTGCAAAAAATAACTAAATAAAGAATTATTTGAATATGGCTGCAAATACTTGAGCATACATACACGTGTAGAAACAAACATAAATGACGAAATATGAATTTTGGGTTTTGTTCTCCATCCATCAAATAACTGAAAATGAGAGAAGACAAACGCACGTAGAGGAAAAATTTACCTGCTTCATCAGTTCAGTCATTTCTTTCATTCTATCATCCCAGCCATCCACAAACGCCTTTCCCCTGCGGTTCTCTGCCTCTAACTCCTTAACCTTTGCCAACTCCATGTCCGTCCACCTAGCCTCCGAATACCAGTTCCCAGTCCGATTCTGACTCGAGCCACCGCCCCGATTCTGTCCCGAGCCACCGCCACTAGTCCGACCTCGATCCGAACCAGGTTCCACCTGCTGCCCAACGACTTCACCGTCAAAGTGCTCCTTCGTTAGCCCAGTAGACCACGAGGACGGACCCACGTCCCATCCCAACGAGTCGGAGTCGGACGACCCCGTCCCACCGAAATGGGCCGCCCAATTGGGTTCTTTCTTATCATTGTTGTTATTGCCGCTTCCATTTTCAGTGGAAAAACGTTTTGGTAAATCGGATAAAACCCTGAGGTTTGGGGTTTTGATGTTGGTTTTAAAAGATAATTGGATAAATATGCGTTGAAGAGATTGCATTTTTATGCTATATTGGAGGAGCAAACCAGCTGGATTCGGGAACCAAAGGCAGGAAGAACACCAGGAAGGAGGAGACGCTCAGCCGCGAAGAGGGGTACTTTCAAAAATGGGAAAAGGAGATACACCCCAATGCCCTAAATGGGCGGAAATGACAAAATCACCCTTAGAATGTTATACAATTACAAGAATATTGTATTGTTTAAAAGATAAAAATGTTCTTTTTAACTTATATAAAGAATTCCAAATATTCTCGATTAAAATTTTAAAACCAAATCACTTTCTTTATTTGTTTACTTCAACACAGATAAAAATTATTTCATTTTCATCTGCTTCAAATTTGAGAATAGATAAATTTAACGATGTACAAGAAAATATTATTCGCAACAATCTGTAATTATATTTACGTATTTTTAAATTCGTTTCGGTTAAATTAGTACATTATTTTAATTTTTAAATCTTATTTAAAGTTTACGATCTTAAATTGATCTTTAATTCTTTTTAACAAAAATGGGAAAAAAATTCATCTGTATGTATAATTTCAGACAAATTTACGATCGGTAAAATGCTCAGGCATCTAGATGGAAAATTCCGGGTCGTCCAAACCCGGACGACTCATATGTGCGGGTTGTGTGGGGCGAGCACGCCTTGCAGCGTTTTTGGGCCATAACTTTCTTTCATGATCTTCGATTGAGGTGATTCAAAATGCATTGGAAAACTAACTCAAAGGGCTACAACTTTGCTTCAGATATCATCTTCGAATTAGATCATTTTTCATGTCAAAAATCGGTCTCAATATGAGGCTGCAAAACCTGTGAAAAACTTTTCAACTTGAAAGTTAATATGTGATAATGTTTTTTACTATATTTCATCCATTNGTGCGGGTTGTGTGGGGCGAGCACGCCTTGCAGCGTTTTTGGGCCATAACTTTCTTTCATGATCTTCGATTGAGGTGATTCAAAATGCATTGGAAAACTAACTCAAAGGGCTACAACTTTGCTTCAGATATCATCTTCGAATTAGATCATTTTTCATGTCAAAAATCGGTCTCAATATGAGGCTGCAAAACCTGTGAAAAACTTTTCAACTTGAAAGTTAATATGTGATAATGTTTTTGACTATATTTCATCCATTTGACTCGTTTCTTCATCCAATTGACCTCCAACACTCTCGAATCTTCATCACAAGGTTAGAAACGGTTTTAGAATTAAGGAGGGATTCCAAGTGTTGAATGATAATGAAGGGATAGGAATTGAGAAGGAAAAGGATTTGTTCGTGGTGATAGTCAGCGAACTAGAGGAGAATAACACTGATGTTAGGAATGAAATGGAGAGGAAGGAAAACGAGATTCGAAGTTTGGAAAAGAAGGGAGAAAGTCTACTTCTCAAAATGAGAGGGTCAATGGGCGAAGTAATCCGCGTAAGGTTCTTGTTAGTGTGTCTCGCATAAAGAGAAACTAAGAAGATGAGATGAATGAGGCATATGTCACATTGCACTACATGCTTAATCCAAGGGTAGTGAAGAGAATGAGCCAAGTTGAGAGGATATCTATATTGATCAATAGTGGTAGTATACATAGCTTCCTTGATGAAAAACTGGTGCAGGAGTTAAGGGGTAAGATACTAACAGTTATAAAAGATGACAATGACGATGATGAGGAGTTGAACATAGAGATCATTGGAGGAACAAAACCAGCCACTATGTATTCTATCCACACTTATTGTCAAGCCGAGCCCATGAGCCCCTATTTTATTTTTTCTAATTTGGAAAATCCTCCTCCTTTTTTTCAAGCTTGGGATCGAATATTTTTAATTTAGGCAAAGTTAAAATTATATACAAATTTATTACTATACAATTTTTTAAAAATTGAATAATATCAAAAAACAACAAAGTATGACAAATTTAAATATAATTTACCCGATCATATAGAATTTGAACATATTTATCCCGAACTATGTACTCTACTCTTGTAAATCCTTTATACACATTAGACTTGCTAAATGTCTTTGTTGAGTCTTGATTTCAACTTGAACGAAATCCTTTCACCTGCGCTAAAAGCAAAATTTAATATTGCAATGCTAATAGGAGATGTTAGTAAATCACATGCTTGTAGAATGAAATGTAGATAGATTATAGAGAGTTGGTGTTTAAAAAAATGAAATTGAATGATAGACATTTATAGAATTTTTAAAAAATATAACTTTTTGAGCTCAATTCGACCTCGGGCTCGTCCAGGGGATGAGTTTGAGCCGCCCATAGGCCAAGCCCAAATGAATCAATGAGCCGCTTGGCCTAATTTTCATCCCTGTTTCTACCTCATCTGATTATAGTTTTTATACATTTTAATTTTCTATTCTATGTTTCTACTGATTTCCTTTCTCCATTTTCAGGAGTTTGGCTTATGCACTGTCACATAGATTCCCATTTAACTTGGAGCATGGCTATGTCGTTATGGATCGAGAATGAACCTAGAGAGTTGCATTCAATCCGTCGTGCCCCCTCTGCCAGATCTTCCTCCTTGTTAGGACCATTACTACTTCAATGAGTTGTTCTTGTATTTGATAGTCTACTGTTCTATTTCAATCACTTACGGCATGTTTGGTCGGAATGGTTGAATAGCTTTAATACCGTCTAGTCCTATCGATTACGGCTTATCAAACATGCAATAGATGTAGTCGTCATTTAAATGTAATATCTGTTCTATAGGCATTTTAGATGTGATTTTTAGAGCATGGAAACTACCATGCTTGATCAAATGTTTTGATTTCCAGTTGTGAGAGAAACTATGTATCAGAAGACTCGTTTAGTAACAAACTCTATTCATTGCTCCTACATAAACACATCTATAATTATCACTATCACTACTCACTTAAAATAGAGGCTTTGATATTCACTATTCATTCCAAAACTACTCACATATTAATGTTGCACTAGCGTTCAAAATGAATTTCACGAATGAAATCATGCATTTGTGTTTCCCATGCAATTGACTTTTCATATATGGATAAGAAAACATGCAAGGTCTATTTCTTGTCCATTAAGTTTTATGCCGACCCAGACACGTTTAGAAATATTATTCAGCTGTTCATTGGGACAAGGAAAAATGCACATTGTATTTCTTGCACATCAAGTGTTATTATCACATGGGTACATGTAGAGTTATTACTCATTGGTGAATTGCCACGTAACCAAATGTATTAAGTTGAATTCATTATCTCGTATTCATAACTTTCTGATATGTGTAATATCGAAGTCTCATTTGTATAGCTATATATAGTCTGACTATACAAAAGGAAAAAAAATGGAAGCTACATACAATCGAGCCTTTGAACTTTTAAATGCACGATTACATTAGACGTACCTAGTTCTATACATTGAGCGATACATTAGTACAAAACTGCTCCTATCTCTTCGAAGAAAATCTTCTCAGTAAACTACCTGAAGCGCTCTCTTGGCCTCTTAGAATTTGCTGTTGCATTACTAAAACAGAAGCTGGGCTGTCGAAATCCACAGAGGCAACAAAATCTCCTATAATTCCAAGCTCATTGTTATCACTCCAATATGATAATCCTCTTAGAAGAACAGGATTTATCCCCTGCTTCCTTCCAACAATCCATAGATCATAGTACACGGTATTCATCGCCTGAATTGCAGCAATTGTTTCTAAGCCATTCTTCACCACAACTTCTCGATAAACAACCTGATTGTTCCCTTCATTCTTCACCCAAAACCATGTCACTAGACCATCATCAAGTTTCTTCTCCATCTCATTATCTCCCTCATTGTCATGTGCAAGAAATCTAATGACAGTTAACGCTACATCAGGATTAGCAGCCATTCGATCTGCATAAGCTAGTGCCTCTCTAGCATCCGACCCACCCAAGAAAAGAACAGCAAAATGGTGCACTGAAAGCCTCATGCCACAATTCACTAGACGGTTTTGGTAACAACTTCCTTTATTCACTAGAATGCCAACTGAGCAAGGAGCGTGCTTCAAAATGTTAGAGTTCACAGATACATTCCCTTGTATCAGCAACTCTGTTCCATTGAGGTTATCCAAATGTTTCTTATATAGTGGCAGGATAATTAGACAAGCTTTTTTAGCAAGTGCTAGTTCACAGATGTCTTGGTACATGCTTCTCTTGGAGGTTATTGTAGTAAAAGTATGTATCCTTGTGTATTCACCACTGGCCTCCTCAAAAATTTTCAAAGCATTATGAATTGAATTGAAGTCGGAGTCATCAAAACCGTTTTCTTTATTCTCATGATCTATGAACACTGGGGCAGCTCGACCCACAAGCTCAACGAGGCGTAAAGCATAAACCATGAAAGGACTGTTAATGGTTGGATTGGAGATTTCAAGTAAATTAATAAGTCCAGCCAAACTTTCTTCACCATCTATACAAGATACAATATGGAGTTCTGTATTGGGAGGGGTATGCTGAATATTTCTTCTCTTGTTAACCATATAAGGCCTTGTAGGATCATAGAGTATACTTATTAATGGTGTAGCTATAGCAGTCACAGTTACTGTCAGCATCACCAACATTGAGAAATGTGGCTGATATATCATCTGCAAACAAGAAAAGTCTGATTAAGGGCTCTAAATAAAGGAACACAATGCTATATAAGGCCTTCTGTGTCGACTAAAATCTCACATAATGACAAAAAAGAATACTATGGCAATAATACAAACCATTACAGTATGGAAAAATTAGCATGCTGGGAGAAAAATCGAATAGAACAATGAGACACTTCATACCTTAAAATCCATCCAGTGGATGAACAAAAGAAGCTCCACTTCACCTCTTAAACTCATTATGAGGCTAAGGGTGAAACTATCTCTAATTGTCATGTCAAAGAAACGAGAAGCAACAAGAGTCGAAATCATTTTAATCGTATACGCGACTAAAGCCATGTAAAACAGAGGGTGCAAATGTGACCATTGTGCACTTATAGTGTACACATCTGTGGTCAGTCCCACATAAAGGAACGAAAACGGCATAAGAAGGTCCATTATAATAATTTCACTCTTCTGCACTAGAGTGGCTCCCAAAGGAGGGCCATCTGGAACAGCCAAACCAAGCCACAAGGGCCCATTGGCAATGGCTAAACCACCCATATCAGCAACAAAACCAGCAACCAGAACGCCCAACAATATGCCAATCACATAAATTTGATCAACTGGCTTTCCTTCTGGCGTATTTCTTACAATCCATAACATAGCCTGTCGAGCACCACCAATGATCGATACCATAACAACGATCAAGGAAATCAAGTACCACAAAGCAGTTATATTCTTCTCTTCCCCTTGTTTACCTGCCTCAAATATAATTATCCCTTGAATTCCTATAATATCACTAATTACTGCTGTTGATAAGGCCATTCGTCCTATTTCAGAACTAAGGAGATTGAGCTCTCTCACTATAGGATAAAGAACAGGAAACGCCGTGGTAGACAAAGCCGACGAAACTCCCCAAACTGA
Organism: Fraxinus nigra; assembly: GCA_903798295.1. Taxonomy (NCBI): domain Eukaryota; kingdom Viridiplantae; phylum Streptophyta; class Magnoliopsida; order Lamiales; family Oleaceae; genus Fraxinus; species Fraxinus nigra. Next base: position 1,435 of record CAIGRH010137934.1, on the reverse strand, counting down.
AAGAGCCTTTGCAAGTTCTTTCTCCTGAGATTTTCTTAAGATAATTGCTGTAATTGCAGTAGTACAAAATGGTATAACCACCCCAGATACTGCAATATACCAATGCTTTTTTCCTACTCTCTTTATCACAGAAAGATCCATTTTCACTCCACTCAAGAAGACGAAGTACATGAATCCCATTACTCCAATATTTTTCAGCACAAATTCTGAATCTTCAGGGAACATATATTCACGAAATCTCTTCGCCCGGCTTAACACAGACGGTCCAAGAATAACGCCACCCTAGAAATTATATATAAACAAAATTCAATTCTTGAAACATGATAAAGAAAAACAAAGTAATATCAAGATTTCATCCATGAATCTTGAAAAAAAAAATTAAAAATTACAAAATCCAATCAAACTTACGAGGATATAGGAGACAACCCTTGGCTGTCTTAAGGGCTTGAGGAGAAAACGAAGAGTACGAGCAATGACGATGAATGTGATAACCTGTAATAACACAAGAGGAAACGAGAATTCTAATGGATTTTGTCCATAGAAAACTCCAAATGGATGGGAGGACGTGTGTTTTTGTTGACATACTACAACGGGACCTTTGTCGCTGAGCCCATTTTTCACCATTTCTGTAAAAAAATTAGGATTGTTTCTTTGACGTTCATCGGTTCGTAGGATGACCAAGCGTTTGACCATGCATGAAAAATTTATCGAAAAACATGCAACCTGGGAAACTTACCAGGAGATCTGAAGGATTGGACAAGCGTTAGTTTAGTTTTATTTTTAGTTACTGTATTGTTTTAATTATACGATGAACGGTTGACAGTTGAAATTCATATCACGTTAGAAGTGGAATAGTTATTAATTATCAAAATATTAACGAAATATAAACTTTAGTGAAATTATTGTTATGAAAGTACAGTTCAGAAAAATCATTTATAAAAAAAGTTTACATATTGGTTTTTAATTACATAAGAGTCGTGATATAATAATTTACTTGGTTAGAAATGTTTCCATGAAAGTTTCTTTGTAGCACTCTGTGATATATTCCATGACACTAGTGGCATGCACAGGGACGGACGCAGAACTTTAAACTTAAGGAGTACAATCGAACTTGCAAAAAATTTATGAGAAATTTTACAATAAAAAAATTTACGTCCAAAAAAATTCATACTCCACGTAATTTTGTATCCAAAAATTTACATGAGATACGACTTTTTCGGAGGAAAAATTTTGATGTCATATTCCATATAAAATTTCTTAATAAAATGATAAAAATTACATTGAGAAATTTATATCGCAAAAATAATAACTGTGAATAAAATAATTGAATTTTTTTTTTAAAAAAATGCGAGTTAGACGTCTTTCTTTAAGAGTTACGTTTATCGTATTTTTAACTATTTTTTATATCTACTTAAACTATTCGATATGTCCATAA
>CAIGRH010137902.1:0-20809 GCA_903798295.1 Fraxinus nigra | reverse complement strand
TTGTAGATTCTCGAAGAGTTTTGTTCTGTAATATTTGGCAAAAACGTTTGTCGCGATACAATGGGAAATATGGGCACATACACGTCTTGATCATTGGTTGATAGGGATTATAAATGAAATCATGTCGTATAGCCATTATGATGTTAAACACTCATTTAGGTGACAACACATGATAATCCAATTAAATATGCCGTATATCATTGCATGTAAATAAAATCTATCATTTTACCCTACACATATTCCATCTAAACTAGTGTCTAAAATAAGATGGTGTTTAGTGTTGATTAAAATTAGATTTTTAGTAGATTGTGATAGAAATTTTTGAAATGTGTGGTTAAAAACTGTGGGACCTATGAAAGATATGGTTAATATTGATTGTTTGACCTTGACTTATATTAAAATCTGATTTTAATCTGTACCAAAAATTGGTCTAAGAGTAATTATATTTATCTATATGGAGTTCATCTCCAGTCTTTGGTACTTTACTCGGTTGCATTGATGTTACTGCAACGTGATTGGAAATGAACTTCATTAGAAAAAAATAATGTTGGTAAGGGCATTTCGTGTAGCGAAAGCAAACTATAGGGACAATTTGCTCCAATTACTTGAAGAATTGACGAAATGAAATAGAAATGACCAACATTGCAATAAAAATGTTGAAACGACGGTGCAATTGTTAAATTTCAAAAGATAAGGACAATTTGCGCTATTAGTGCAAATGATATGATATTTTATGCTAATTATCTATTGAAATGAATATCAATTAATATTTATCTTTGACCGAGTATATATTTTTTTTCTCTTTTTAAGAAACAACCAAAGGAGGCATAACAATAATTTTGTACATTAAAAAATATATATTTTTAACCAATTTATGTGATTAGCGACAACTATGTGAGCTGTTAAAATATTAAGGGTCGATTTAGCCTTGGTTTGATATTCATTTTTCTTTTTCTTTTTCTTTTTTTAATCACACATTTTCAATAAAATAATATTACACATAAATTCATAATTTTTCTTATTTTTAACCACACATTTTTAATCAATTTACTATTCCAAAATGCATTCGTACTATAAATATTGGAAACAAACATACTCGTAATGTATTTTTTTGAGAATTAAAAAAGTGATTTTTTTTTTTTAAAATTAGAAATAGGATAAGCCACTGTTTTGCCCCCATTAAAATTTTAATATATTTTTATCTTTATTCTTTTCAATTGTACATTTTTCAATAAAATAATATTATACGTAAACAAAAAACTTTTCCTTCTTTTTAATCACATGTTATCCCAAAAACAATTATCTACCCGTATGTCTTTGACATCATTGTTTACATTGTTCAATGTGACAAAACACTATTGGACGGTTAAAAAACGCTTTTCCCCTCCATAATTTTTTGAATATAAAGAGAATATCAAACAAGATGTAAAGAATGGAATGTACATTTAGGGCTTGTTCGAGCCCTATTTTTTTTTTTTTAATATAGAATGTATTTTGGAATATTAGATTGATGGAGAATTTGTGGTTAAAAAATAAGAATTTTTTTTGAATTTGCGTATAATAATATTTTATTAAAAGTGTGGTTAAAAATAAAAAAGAGAAAAATATTTTTTTTAAAAAAATTAAGATCAAACAAGAGCTCAGTATTATTGAGTCTAAATATTATTATTTCAAAATACATTATTCCAAAAATCTCGTTATAATGGGCTAAACAAAAGCTACATTTTTATGAGAAATTTTCATAACTAAGAGGTTAAGTTTTATCCATTTCAAATATAAGATATTAGATTTAAAATTTAAAATATCATGTTTTTTTAAATTTTATTTATAAATTAACTAATTAAACACACATTTTATTAAATAATATATTAAGGTCTCAATTCCATATAATTTGGTGACAAATTCTATATAAATGGTCACATATCACAAATCACAAATTTTACACGTCACAAATTATTTTACGGTCATAGTTAAAAAAATTTATAGTTCACAATTTGTTAATCGGTCACAAATAAAAAATTGAAACGTCATAAATTATTTTACGGTCACAATTCAAAAATTTTATATGTCACAATTTGTTTATCGGTCACAAATCAGAAATTTTACAAGTCATAAATCAAAACTTTTATGGGTCACAAATTATTTTACGCTCACAATTCATAAATTTTATAAGTCACAATTTGTTCAAAAAAAAAAAATTACACTTCACAACTTAATCATCGGTCACAAATCATAAATATTATACGTCACAATTTAGTAGACACACAAATTGTCAAATTATTGACCACAAATTAACAATTTATATTTTTCATTTGTCACATATTATTTATCGGTTACAAATTAATAAATTTAATGGTTACTAACGATCAAATAATTTGCGACCACCACCAAAACTTATGATCATCACGTCACCATTGCCACCAACAACATGACAACCAAACCCCCGTCGTCAGAATCACCACCACCTCTCGACAACAAACCATCATTTAAAAATACAGACATCACTATGACAACCACTACCTACCCACAACCATCGCACCACCACCACCAACAGTAGCACAACCACTAATGCCGCTTGTACCGCCACCACCGTCTTCTCAAATCCATTACAGTCAACGTCACCATTGTCGCCACCACACAACCTCACCACCAACAAAGCCACCACCACTAGATCCAATAAACTCCCAACAAAAATCATCACAACTACCCTTGCAGTCACCACCACCAGCACTACCGCCACTATTTTTGCAACACCACCATCACCATCACCATCACCATCACCACATTGCACGAGCAACACCACCACACATACCACTGGTCGCCACCACCACACCACACACCACCGTCCAAAAATCAACAAAACCACCGCCCAAATATCAACAAAATCACCACCACAACCACCAACACCGCCGCTACCATTACCTCACCACCACAACTAAATCAGAACGCTAGAAGGCTTCCACGGGCTCTACTCCAGCCACCTCCGACCTCTTCTCAACCTGTCTTCTTCGTCTCCCTCTTCTCAACAAACCAGATCTACGAACGATAGCAACGCCTCTCAGGCGTCATGTGTTGTTACACATCGACTTTGTTTTTTCCCTTCAATGACTACAGATTTAAGATGTTGATCGGCTAGAGGTGTCGTGAGCCTAACATCGCGGCGCTACAATGGTGGCACAATAGAGAGAGAGAGAGAGAGATAAAATTAGGGTTTTAGGTTTGACTAACTATGATTTAGAGAGAGAATATAGATAAAATAGATGAAATAGATGAATTGATATCTGATTTTTGTATAAATAAAGTTTATATCTGAAATTTAAAATTTAAAATTCTGATTTTTTGTAATTTCCACAATTTTTATTACAAGAACGTGGAATTAAGATCATGTTTGGTACGGCTTAAAATCCAATTAAAATTGAAAATATGGTCGTTATTGGGTCCCACCCGTCTAATAAAAGTCAATAATAACAGTTATATTTTCAATTTTAATCTATTCTGATTTTTTGTAATTTCCACAATTTTTATTACAAGAACGTGGAATTAAGATCATGTTTGGTACGGCTTAAAATCTAATTAAAATTGAAAATATGGTCGTTATTGGGTCCCACCCGTCTAATAAAAGTCAATAATAACAGTTATATTTTCAATTTTAATCTAATTTTAATCTTTACCACACACCTTCTAAAAATGACTCTAAATTTTTTGTATAAAATAGGATAAGAAAAGAAAAAATCTTGTGTATTGGTTCGTGACCAACACGCTCACTGAGAGCGCGTTCTATGCCCGCCGACTCACTGGCCTCCTTAAACACCTACACATTTTCACTCCCGGAAACGAACGTATTCCCTCCCTTTTCCTTCCCCCAAATTTTCCCAAGGTTTTTATTACCTTTCTCTCTCTAGGGTTTCTCTTTTCTCTCACTATCATGAGTAACCCCGCCAAAGACAACTTCGACACGTCCGACCTCGATTCCTCCCTCCCAGCCGCCGCCGCTGGTACGAAAATCTAAACCCTAATTGCGTGTGTATATGTTTCGATTTTATGATTGCGATTAATAGTTGTTATTGTTGTGTTTTTGACGTAGCATTGAGTGTGGAGGATCGTGCTGGTTTAGTGAATGCTCTCAAGGTCTGTGAATTTTAAATTTTACACAGATTGAAGATTTTAAGTATTTTGTTTGTGTTCACGATCTTTCTTGATGTATTTCGTCAATATTTTGTTCTGATTTGTTATGACTTGGTTTGATAACAGGATAAATTACAAGATTTGGCTGGGCAGCACACGGATGTACTTGAGACACTGTCTCCGATAGTCCGGAAGCGTGTTGAGGTTCTGAGGGAGATCCAGGTTCTTATTTATTCTTAAAAATTTCAATTTTTTCGAGAATATGTGCGTGCTGTGTAATTTTGTGCTGTTCATTTCTCTTTATAGTACAGGAATGTTTAGGAGATTACTTAAAATACTAAGTATTACTATCATTTTCATTCTATTTTTATGCACCTCGTTTCTTGAAATTAATTAATCTGTCACTAGCAACATCCACAGTTTTATAATTTTTGTGGAAACTGCATGATGTCTTCTTCAAGTAGCAAGCAGAACGAGGCAAAAAACCAAACCAAAAGAAGCCTCCTTGAGGTATAGAGGCCATTCCTCAACGAGGTGTGCTTCGGTACTGCCTTTTCAGACAATGCATGAAAGGCCCTATCACAGGAAAAAAGAATGGCTGCACAATATCACAATATGTAGTGGTGATAGCCTATGGCATTGTGCACATGGGTTTGTGAGTTCTAATTCAAGGTTTTTGTATCTAGGAGAAACCATGGCTAGTTATTCTCTGCTTGATTTCATTTCCCAGCTATGCTTGGATTTTGACAGTAATAGAAATTTGTATACAGGTTGACCTTATTCGTGGATAAATGATGCTGCTCAAATAGATTTGTGAAATCATGCATCAGTTTTTGTTTTCTTTGGTAGCTCTTTTAAAATAAATTTAAGTTGTGACTTGGACACCCTTTAAGGTATACTTGCCAATATTTCGTCATAACCCATTGACAATTAGATCTTTGTCCAATTAGAGTTGTATATTAATATTGCTCTGCAAGTCCTAGTTTGAGATGGTTTCTCCAAGTGTCATGCACAGAATTCACTGGTTATGTAAGAAATGTGGTTTGTTAGATGACACATCTCTATTTTGCAGAGTCAACATGATGAGCTCGAGGCAAAGTTTTTTGAGGAAAGAGCAGCACTGGAAGCTAAATATCAGAAACTATATGAACCTCTATACACAAAAGTAAGGGCATTTGTGTGAATGGACTGCTGCTTGTGGTTTCCTTCTGCATTACTGTGGAAAATGTATTTTGATGTCATCCTATTTGATAGGTGATTTTTTCTGAATCTATTTGATATCTTTTCTGTGAATGAAGTGCAGCGTTATGAAATTGTGAACGGTGTTGTTGAAGTTGAAGGAGTTGCTGAAGCCCCCATGGAGCAGGACGACGACAAAGCAAAAGAAGGTAAATGGTTTTCATTTCCTTTGCTGCAAAGTAGCACACTTATGTAGACTGGTTTCATGTCTCGTCTCAATTTCCTTCATCTGTTCACTTTGCTCTTACTGTCCGCCTGTTCAAGGGTTGTAGATACATAGTTCTAACAGACTAATTTACAACTTCATTCAGCTAAAGGTGTGCCTAACTTCTGGCTGATGGCAATGAAGACTAATGAAATACTGGCAGAGGAGGTAGTTAATTTTGGACATAGTTTCTAGTTTCTTTCTAACCATTTCAGACACAACTGGTACATTCCAAAATTTTGTGGCGGAAATGAACAAAAAGCAATGTGAACGTGCCTTACATTATAATGATGACAATTTTTGCTTCTTGTTTAGATCTCAGAGCGCGATGAAGAGGCTCTTAAATATCTCAAGGATATCAAGTGGTGTAGGATTGATAATCCCAAGGGTTTTAAGCTTGAGTTCTTCTTCGATTCCAATCCTTTTTTTAAGAATTCTGTATTGACCAAGACATACCACATGATTGATGATGATGAGCCTATATTAGAGAAGGCAATAGGGTAATTCAATTTTACTTGCCGTGATCTTTTGCTCTCTCTCTCGTTTTTTTAACATCAAATTGGAAATGTTGTAGGACGGAGATTGAATGGCATCCAGGTAAATGCTTGACACACAAGGTTTTAAAGAAAAAGCCGAAGAAGGGGTCGAAGAATGTGAAACCTACAACGAAGACTGAAAAATGTGATAGTTTTTTCAACTTCTTTAAGCCTCCAGAGGTTCCTGAGAATGATGACGACATTGATGAGGATATGGTAAGTGTACTCGCACTATATTTGAGCGTACCTTCTTGAAGCTATAAATGCTTGCAGATCCTGAATGATTCATTATTTCTGCTAACATGGGCCAACAGGCTGAAGAACTCCAGAATTTGATGGAACAAGACTATGACATTGGGTGAGTCGCCGCTTATTCCCGTTACAAAGATGTGCCTTTATAACTGGTTGTCATTCATTATGTTCCCCGCTTTGTATTTCTCTAGTGTTGCATTCATAGAAGCAGAGTAAGATGCCTAAAATCTGACTTGTTTTAATGGCTATTTTTTGTGATTGGCTGCAGCTCAACAATTCGGGACAAAATTATACCTCATGCTGTTTCATGGTTTACTGGGGAGGCTGTCCAAGGAGATGAACTTGACATTGATGATGACGATGATGACGATGACGACGAGGAAGATGACGACGAGGATGAAGATGACGATGATGAGGAGGATGATGAAGAGGAGGAAGAGCAGGGGAAGAGTGCGAAGAAGGTGAAGAATTTCTTTTTTCCACTGAACAGGAATCCCAAGTTTTTTTCTTCTTAAAATCAATTTCACAATTTTATGGGGAATGCTGATATTCATTTGTTTTGTGCTATTCCATTGGAAATTTTGCAGTCTCCAGGAAAGAAGGTAAGATGTTGCTGTCCTTTTTACTTCTGTATCTGGTTTAAATGTCTCTATTGGAGCGCTTCACAGTGTTCTGTTTCTGTAATCTGTAGAAGGGTGGTAGAGCACGAGCTGGGGAAGGTCAACAGGGTGAACGTCCTCCAGAGTGCAAACAACAGTAAACCTATGCTGAATTCAATCTTTGGATACATGGTCAAATGTCAATTTTGCCAGTGAATATATCTCTGAACTTGGAAGTGTGAAGTTCTTCCCCCTCCCTCTTTTCCTCCATCTTCTCTTGCGTGGGAAGGCTTCATTTCCATGGTTGTCATCTTGGATCTTTGTGTTTCTAAGAGAACCTTTGAGCTTGTTCTCTCTATCCTTTTTCGTCCTCCCCTCTAAATTGTTCGGGTTTTCATTTGGATTTGTGCGATACGAACAGTATTATTGTGTACAGTGGTTAAGTTTGTGTTCATTAATATCTTTGGCGAGTCGCTACTTTTTCAGGTTTACAATTTAGTTCCTGAAAGATGGTTGTCTATCACTGGCACAGAGAATAGCGAGTGTGTAGGTTTGACCAGATAAACCTGCACTCCAAATAGAATTGAGTAATGCTATCTACCGGTTAGGTGGCAATGAGCCTCCTGCTGTAGTGTCCAATACATTAATGTACATCACAACTCCACTATACAACGAACCAGGGATTCATTGCCACTTAACCGGTAATGTATCTCTACTGATAAGGAAAGCAACTTCGGTACAAGTCTTTTAAAATGAATAGGATTGAACGATGATTGAATACACGAGTGCTTCATTCAAAAGACAAAACGACGTAAAAGTTGTCATTTCTTTTATTCCATTGTTATGATTGCAAACGCATGCAATAGAGTCGATGCACTTCTTACCGAATTTTTTTCCTCGCTGGTTGGATTTGCTCTTTGCAACTAAAATCCTCTGATTCAATGTAATTAAAGTATTAGTGGTAATTCGCTTAACAATTCATTATTCGAAAGAAGAAGTTCCTAAAATATCACCGACAAGCGGTAAGAAATTTAATAATATACCATACGTATGAACATGATTTTGTGATAATGGAAAATGGTGGTCCAACTCCCCATTCCAATTTAAGTCTACCTAACACTGGCAGGTGGGTCACTCAACAATTAATATGTATTGGGTTATTGTACTACTTTTATTGATAAATAATAATTAGAGTTGGGTAGGGTATATGGGTTTAATTAGGTAGGATTTGAACGGATTGCAGTTTGTGTTGATAAATCACCAAATCTTTGATTAGGTATTCCTCATTCAATTAACGTGGGACCCCCCTTTTTTTTTTTTGAGAAAAAGAGGAATGTGTTACTAGTTGATCCGTCTAGTACGCTAATCTTAAAAATTCAAACAATATGTTAATTAACTCATTTCTCGAAGAGAATTTGGTCACAAACAAGGAATTTGTTCGGGATGGCTTTTCTTCTAAAGTTTAAAAGCATTTCTTTGATGAAGAAAGTGCTTTATATTAAAATAATGATTATTTGGTTAAAGTCAAAAGTGTGCTCGTTGACCACTTTTTGATGATGTTATGAAGAAGCTCTATGTAAATATATTTAGAACGGGTTCGGTATAACTCAAAATTCAATTAAAATTGAAAATATAGTTGTTATTGGGTCACACTCGTCTATCAAACACCTTCTTAGATTATACGAGAAGTTGAAATTTGTTTGCTCGATAAAATTTTTCTACTAACAATATTTTCCTTATAATATCCAAATCTAAATATGACTAAACAAATATATGCCAATTGGTTGATGTGTTAAAATTTAAATAGAAACTAGTAACTACATATATAAAAAAAATGTTTTAAATCATATGATATATACTAAAATAATTATTATTATGTGCTAATTTAATTTAAAAACCAATTTAATAGATTTTATATGCTATGAAATTTTATTTATGATTGAAAATGAGATGAATAATTAAAATATTAATTTTGGTCAAAAAAATATGTAATATATCACAAAAGCAATTTTATAATTATTTTTCAAACCATCAATTTCATGTTCACAACACATTTTGAATCGACAACCAAACCATCAACAACTTATCTATAAAAAATTGTTATTGAAAAAGCTCTTAAAGTTCGAACACTTAACTTGCAACCATCGTACCAAACGGATTCTTACTCAAATTTTCCTTACTTTTAGCAGAAAATTTAAGTAGAATCAACGTATTAAATCTATTAATTTCTCACTTCCGCGTCTTTCATTGTAAGGATTTATATTATGAATATGACAAAATTTATATTAGTTTCCTTGAGCATATTTAAAGATGGTCGTATTGTCGAGAGATGAGGTAATTTTTAACCAATTTTCTATTTAAAAAAGTTGCTTCTTTTGTAGAAAAAAAGGTGATGCCAAACATACCACCAAACATACTCAGAAGTCCATACTTTGACAGACTATTGAGGGAAAAAAATAAAAGAAAACACTAGTGGATAGATAGCAACTGTCAAGGTAAAGGGTCTATCAGAACACTGTCGGTTTAGTATATAATTCTTGTCAAAATCACACAGAAAAGTGTGGAGCCATAAAAATTGCCACTTTAGATTTGATAGAACCTACCGTGTATGATGAAAAAACAAGTGGGATAAGTTAATTTTTTCCATACTTTGACAAAAAGACACTTAGTGCTGATGGAATATAATGCAATGATTGCAATTAAGAAAATCCTGCGAATAAGTGTTGGGCATTTTCCATTCAAATAAACCAAACTAATTCAAAGATTATTAAGTTTCAACTAACAGATTCACATGACAAAATGCAGGAAAAGAATTTATTATATTTATTTATATCAATCCAACCAGAACGCTTTCTTTTCCAAAGGAACTGGTGAATGAGCGTACTGTTTTGCTTTTTGCTTTGATCAATTTTGGAATTGATCTTCAAAGAGGGAAAAAAACAGAACAAAAAATATTGATTTTTTGCACCTAACAGAGTCCCATGTTTAGTGTCTCCTCATTACTTGACTAGTACTGTTTGTGGGTCTGCCTTCATATTTTGTTGTTCCTTCACTTCAAGATATGCCCGTGTAGTACTAACGCTTCATTTATACAGATCAATTTTGCTTTCTTTCAAGTTTTTGTTTTTGTACAAGGCCGAGAACGAATTCACCGATTGACTAGCGATTCCGGCTTTATGCAAACTAGTTGCAGCCTGCAATCTGAACTGAGGTCGGGTTTTTCGGGTGTTTGAGAGATGGTGTTACAGTTGAGTTTTTTAGCAGTGGAATTTTTTGCCATTCTCTGCGCTTTCACAATTCAAGAATCTGCAGGTAATGGGCTCTGTTTATTTGGTTTAGTTAACTTGAGTTCAATTTTTATTTTTAGATATGTGTACTTCTGATTTTATGTACACCAACATGAATGTTGCATTTAGAACACATCTGCAGAAAACTCCTAGTGTTCATGTGATCTTTAAGGAGTAACGAAGAACAACTCTCTAGAAGTTCACAAATTACACTCAGCAGATACGATTGACTTAGGTGGTTAGTACATGTTTTGCATAGGGTTAAGAAGAGGTTACCGTTCATAAGAACGAGGAGGGATAACTTAAACTAACATGGCCTAAAGATCTCATTGTTTTGGATCTTCCTGTAGATCTCAAGATGAATCTCAAACGGAGTGGCAAGAAATGATTTATGTAGTCGACTCTAAATTCACTGGGAACAAGTCGTAGCTTGTTACTAAGTTCCATTATAAAGTATTAGTATTAGAATTGGGTTTAGTAGTGTGCAATGAGGGAAAAAAATAAGTTTCTGCTCTTGGGCTATATGTACTGTTCACCAATCCAAAATCATTGGCATTGAATATAGATGTTTGATGAAGTTTTCGTGTTTGATCATACTTCAGTAATTAATTGGAAGATGGAAGTGTGTAAAATGAAATTACATATAATTTCTCCCCTACATTCTGCATATCTAGTTTAAAGATAATTTAAATTGCAGGTATTGGTCTGCACTCACTTTCAGCAGCTTCTGTGCTTTCTCGCTTCAAGGGCAAAACACCTGACTTTAGGCTTCATGAAGCCACGTCGCGTTTAACATTACTTCAAAATGGTAGCATTTTCTACTCTTACTCATTAAGTTGTTTTGAATGTTCAAATATGTTGACTGTATGGTTTTTCACAAAATAATGTCGTGTTGGCTGTACTAGATATTGCTATACCACCTATTCCCACCAGTTCCCGACAAAAAAGACATGGAATGTATGCTTCCGCTCCCCACCTCAAAGCATTTCACAATCGGTTGCATATGTACCATCCATTAACCGAAGGTTATGTTAACCTCTGCGATGTATTTTTCTTTCTATATGAGTTAGGTTAATAATGAAATGTGTTGCCCGCTACTGTTAACAGTTCAAATGTTTCATTTATAGGCACCAATCCTCACAGCTTAAATATCTCCAGCAATGCACATGCACCCTCTATATTATCTGGCAGCCACCCGGGCAAGAAAGCGATACACGAATCTGCATTTTCACCATCAGGCGCATTCCATAAAAATCATCATACTGGAAGAAATGTTCACCACCTTGCTCCTGGACCATATAATCATTCACCTCGTTATAGTGGGAAGGGTCAGTCTATGCCTTTTCCTACACTAAATAATAATATCGCGGTTGGGGTGGGGGTTGTTTCTTGCTAGATTAGATAGAGAGGTGCGAGGATACAACCTTGTAATCTCCTTCTTCTTAATGGTGAAAAATCTACAGCGGTGATTAGACGTAGCTCTCACATTGAGTACGAACTGCTATAAATCTTTGTGTATCCATGTTTTGTTTTGTTCCTTATTTTTATCCTGATGGGGATTAGAGTATAATCCATAACTGGGTTCACATTGTCTACATTTTTCCTCCATTTTGTAACTTGAAGTTACTTGACATTTCTTTGAACAGGCCATGCTTTAACCCATTCTCCATCTCTTTTCCCTCCATCCGAGGAATGGATTTCACCAAGACCTATGCCCTTGTCAGCACTTCCACCAAGTCATTTTAATAGTATGGAAAGATTCATTTCTATGCTACATTTATATTGGATTTTGTCTAATTCTAATTAACTCAGATTTTCTCTTTTCTGTCTACAAGTGCCCTCGCATCAGCCTACTATTTCTCCAGTGAGTTTTCCTACGAAAAATATGAAGAAAACTCCACGGCCACTAGCACTTCCGCCTCCTCCGCCAAATCAAGGTATTGTACCAGTAGCTTATACCTCTCTAAGAGCATGTTTAGTTAAGCTTAAAAGTTACTTTTGTAGAAAGTAAGTTAGACTGACTTTCTATAGAAGTAAGTTTTGTTAGCCAAAATAGTCTTTTAAACTTATGTTTGACAAAAGAGAATCTTCTAAGTAACTTTTGCTTTGTTTTAAGTTTAGCCAAACGTGCTCTAGTTCTACCAATTACATCATACTTTAGCTCCAAGCAAATGTCATGGACTGCACTGATCAACATTTCAATCTTGCAGAATGTAGACCAATAACCTGCACGGAGCCAATGACATATGCACCTCCAGGAGCACCCTGTGGTTGTGTTTGGCCTATTGAAGTTAGATTGCGCTTCAGTATTTCTCTGTATACGTTTTTTCCATTAGTTCCCAATCTTGCTAAGGAAATCGCAAACAGTATCTTACTAGACCAAAGTCAAGTTCGCATTATGGGGGCTGATGCTGCCAACCATCAACTAGAGAAGACCACCGTCCTCATTAACTTGGTACCTCTGGACACGAAGTTCAACCCTTCTACTGCATTTCAAATATACACAAAGTTCTGGAAGAGGGAAGTTTCAATACGGTCTTCAGTTTTTGGTGTCTACGAGGTGGTATACGTTCGCTACCCAGGTTAAGTGATGATCAAATTTGTTTATTGAAGAACACATTAACAGCACTAATATTTACGCTACATGGTGTTTTAGTCTTACTGCCTATTTACAAATCAGAATCTTTCCCATAAAAAAGTAAGTAGGATTTATTGGAGACCTTCAATTCCAGTCTAGCTTGAGTATAATATTTCAAACTGCCCTAGCTCTTTTAGTATCTTACAGATTTAGTGAACCTATTGTTCGAGAAAAATCTCCAGTGGCAAATATCACCTGATTTCCCAAGGACATAACAACTAGAAATAGACTCTTTTAACCATAAAGAATTTTGTTCAGATGTAGGATATCTCATACTTACCAAAAGGCCGATGACAAAAATTGGAGCAAGTCTTAATTGTAGTTATTGGTCGCTAACACGTGCAAATGCTTATGCTTAGTTTTGATTTTGCGGTGTATTCTATCATACACAGTTTAGAGACATGTAGCTTTTCATCTGTTTCCTTGTGATCACAGAAACATATGGTGTCATCCGTAGACTTCTAACCTTCTTATCTTATCTTCTCCTCCTTCAAGATTATATATACCATATTTTTTGGGCTGAGTTTAATTCCTTAGTGTTACATTTATAATTTTATATATATAACTGTATGCTTCTTGAGCTTTACGTATAATAATTCAGGTCTTCCACCATCTCCTCCTTCGAAGATTTCCAGCTCTGCTATGATTGATGATCAACCGAATTCTGGCAGCACCGATGATGGAGGTCCAATAAAACCTTTGGGGGTAGATGTTACAAGGACAAGAAAGGATGGGACTGGCAGAACTATGGTCATTGTAATTGTTTTATCAGCAGTCACAGCTTTTGTAGTTTGCATGGGTTGTATTTGGCTATTGTTGTTAAAATGTGGATGTTGCAGTTGTCTAAGCAAAAAAGGTCCACAAGGTTTAATATCTTTGGAGGGAAAATCGTCAGGTAAATCATCTTATAACTTTCTAACTTTTTATCCCTTGCGCACCTGATATATGTATCCAAGTAAACCAAAATTAACACTGTGTGTTTTAGTTGTTAATAATCTAGTTGCTTTAGATCTCTCAATAGCCGTAGCAATGAATAGAGTGGATTGAAGCAGAAGGATTAATATAACTGACCCCAAATTTACCTGGGTCTTGGAATAAGGCATACTTTTTTGTTGTACACCAGATATGATCCTGACCTTTTTCAAAATCATTTCTCAAATCATTGATATTGTATTGATACAACTAAGGAATTTGATCTGCAGGCATAGGAAAATCTTCGACATTTAGAAGCAAGCGTAGCTCCAGATCAATGTCATTTAGTTCTAGCTTTCTGGCGTATACTGCAACTGCTAAAGTTTTCAGTATTGATGAGATAGAGAGAGCAACTGATAACTTTAATGCTTCAAGAATCCTCGGGGAAGGTGGTTTTGGACTTGTATATGGTGGCACTCTTGATGATGGAAGAAAGGTGGCGGTGAAGGTTCTCAAGAGAGACGATCACCAGGGCAGCCGTGAATTTTTAGCTGAAGTCGAGATGCTTAGCCGGTTGCATCACAGAAACTTGGTCAAATTATTAGGTATCTGTGCGGAGGACCATTGCAGATCTCTCATCTACGAGCTTGTTCCTAATGGAAGTGTTGAATCCCATTTGCATGGTCGGTACAAACTAGTTTGATTCTTGCATAGTAATTAATATACTTCCAGCATGTTTGGTAGGCAGTACTGGGATGGGATTGGACATTACCATGAACAAAATTTTAGATTATTCCTCTTATTTAATGTTATCCAGTCCTGTATACCAAACATGCACTTATAGTTTGTGTGCCAATCCATAAATTTGTAGTTTTACTTGGGTCATTTTGGTCCTTCTGCTTTTCTTTGGTGCTAACAGGAGTAGATAAGGAGGCTTCTCCTCTCGATTGGCGTGCTCGGGTGAAGATTGCCCTGGGTGCAGCCCGGGGTTTAGCCTATTTGCACGAGGACTCGAGCCCTCGTGTAATACACAGAGACTTCAAGTCGAGTAACATATTGTTAGAACACGATTTTACACCTAAAGTTTCAGATTTTGGGTTGGCTAGGACGGCAATGGAAGAGGGAAACAAACATATCTCAACCCATGTCATGGGAACCTTCGGGTATGCCCTTCACACTGAGATAAAATGAATTTGCGCCATCTTATTCTGAATGCTAGAAAAAGGTTTCTCCATTTATTCTGATTCTTGGTCGAAAATTTACTTCTTACAGTTACTTAGCTCCAGAATACGCGATGACTGGCCATCTACTGGTTAAAAGCGATGTATACAGCTATGGCGTGGTTCTCCTCGAGCTCCTAACTGGACGAAAACCCGTGGATTTGTCACAGCCACCTGGCCAAGAAAATCTTGTTGCTTGGGCTCGTCCACTCCTCGGTTCCAAAGAAGGTTTGGAAATGATCATCGATCAAGCTTTAAAATCTAATGTTCCCTCGGACAGCATTGCCAAATTTGCAGCAATCGCATCAATGTGTGTGCAACCGGAAGTATCTCATCGTCCTTTTATGGGCGAAGTTGTTCAAGCATTGAAGCTCGTGTGCAGTGAGTTTGATGAAACACGAGAGCCCGTGTCAAGAAGTTGCAGCCAAGAGGATTTCTCTATTGATATAGAAAGTAAGCACAGCAGAATATCAAATGAACTGGCAGAAGATTTAGAGACTAGTTATCGATTCCCTGGGGGGGATTCAATTTTTGATACAAAGATAGCATTATCAGCAGTAGATTTAAAAGGCGTATCAGGCGGACGTGAAGGACATGAATCCGATTCTTTTATGAGGAAATTTAATTCAGTTCCTTTGAAGATGGGTCGAAAAATGCGCTTCTGGCAACGGTTAAGAGGACTGTCGCGAGGCAGCATGAGCGAGCACGAGTTCTCTTCAATACAGTAATTTCAATACTCGAAGTCTTATTGTCCATTCGAAATGTAATTCTCTTATGAATATGTATGCTAGAGCTATAAATTTTTTGCCATATGTGTAGTTAAAGATGCAGCTTTGATCTCGTAAGTGGCAACATAATCTTCTTGTAACTATAATTGGGTCAAGACATCATGGTACTGATGTTTAAATTATGTTACTGTCAGTTCCATCTCATACTTAGTGTTTGTGTAAATGTTAATACAGTGAATACTCTCATCAAGTGCAAATGAAATTTTAGCCAAAAAGACACGGAATGGATGAACGAGGATGAAATCATAGATACGGGGCATATTCGGTACACAATATTAGATAGTTTCTCTTGTTTTCTTGTCACACCATGAAATTGGTGAAATGTTTCAATCTCAAAATCTTCTCTACAACACCTATACCATCCACAAATCGTTGTAAATCGTATGGATGGCTGAATTAGTTGAAAGTGATTAAAGGGTTATAAATATTTATGTTGAGAAGGCTAAGTTGGCCTTTTGACAGGGGACTAGCAATCTTTTCTAGAAGAAACCTCCCATAAACCTTGCTACACTTACAGAAAAGAGGGGGTGAGTTTTTGTTTTTTTCATTTTTTAATTTAGTGTAAAAAATCCAGAAGAAACAGTTCTGTACAAGCAGGAGAACCCATGCTTCACAAGGAAGATTTTTCATTCTTTTCCTGTAGGATTGAGTCGCTTCATATGTTCTTTGCTTTGGAGGAATGGTAGACAGCTACCCTATCTATTCACACAACAATTATTGTCATATTAACCAGAATGTTTTTCAGAAAACGAGCAAACTACACATATTTATAGTGGTTCACTGATTATACCATTGCATGTTTTCAGAATAATGAAGTAGTTTTCCTAATTCACGTTTGTTAGAAGATAACCCTCCAGGTAGATTCATCTCGACCAACTTGTTTAGCTAGGCAAGTTTCTTCAGACATATACATTAGTATCAGACTGAAATCGTGCAATAAATTGGTACAAAACCTTTGAGGTTGATCTCAAATTTTAAGCAAAACTGAAAAGAAAAAAATACAAAAATTTGCCAATTTTCCATTCAAATAAGAAAACCTTTCATTAAATTACAAAAAGGTTCTCCAATTCCCAAATATAGAATCGCGTTTTGCTTCTCATCATGCAAAATTGAAGGCAAACCAAAAAATAAATAACAAAAGATGCCACAGGTAAAGGCATCTTCTATTGCCCACATTCAAGAAATACAACCATATAAACAGAGGAAAAATATATATAAAAAAGATATAAAAATATATATTTTAGTGGGTCAATTTTCGTGAACAACCATGGCCCCAATATACACGAGGACACCTACACAAAAAGTAATGTGACTATTGTCTGATCCTCGCAGCTTGAAATTGAATCCTGATCAACAGCCGCACCACATAGTCTTCAGAAATGACCATAAAATTGGTATCGAACAGAAAGAAGATGCTCTGTCAAGAAAGGTTTACCGATGCCTGAGGATTGGAGTGTTTGGTTCCATTTTCAGAAGTCACCTCTGAAGAAGCACTTGATGAAATACCACTATAATTATTTGTACCGCTCTGTGCTGTAAGGGGAGGGTTATGTTGAGGTTCGGTGTGTGCAGGTCTTTGGCCCTCCTCTGCTAGTTTTCTAAGAAGGTTCATAACAGTAGGAAGTAGTTTGGTGGATATAGATAGAAGTCCAGGAAGCTGCAGGCATGCAGAAAAAGAGATCAGAACTCGAACATCGTAAATAATCTCTCAAAACGTATAAATAGGACTGGCCGTTGGTTCCAATTGATCACTAAAGGTTTTTTAATGACTTGGATTCCAACTAATATGAGATATAAAATAAAGTCATGGATTTTAGTAGTAAACTTACAGCTCCATTGCGAAATTCACCCGCGATATCTAATTGCACCCAAAGTGCTTTAACAAGCAGAAAAGCAACAAAAATAACGCCCAAATATAAAGGATTTCTGCCAAAAGAGAACACTACATCAGCAAAATTTAAAAAATAGCTTCTGAGGAAAATCTCTGGCTTGAGTTGAGTATCACCAGGTACGACTAACCAACCCTCCACTCCCATCCCAAAAAATGAATTACCTCAAAAGTGTCATAAATTCATTGAGACCCAAGACAACCAATGCAACGATTGCCCATGGAGGCGGTAACCAATTGTTATTTCGCCGGCTAGCCTCCTGAAAGTTGAGAAACAAGAAAAATCAGAAATGATTAATTAGCAATTAATATATCTATAATAAAATGTCAAAAAATATTAGAAAGATACGTAAGTATGAATACAAACGGACAAAAAAATTGACGAAATAAACTAAGATATTCAGAAGCATTATATGTGCAAGTCCATGCCTGAGCAGCAATGGCTTGAGTAACAGTGTACTCAGTCTCTGTTTTAAATTGCCTCCACAGAGATTTACACTGGACTGGCGTTACCAAGGTTTTTGATACTGGAACCTGACCACGAAGAAAATTCAAGAAAAAAATTATTAGGTGCATTTTGGATAAATTACGAAAGGAACGAGTGTCAAAGGCCAAAAGTAACTAGTGTGCATGTACATAATACAAAGTTTAAGTACTAGATAGAGAGAAATGAAGCATTAAAGCATAAAAACACAGACATGCACCGAAAATAATCAGGTCAATTGTACAAGTAACTACTTTGACAGAAATGAAGTGGTTCATATATTCTTCCAAGGAAATTTATTTAGTCTAGTGGATGAGACATCAAATTCACCACTAAACATCAGCTTTTTAATGAACTAAAGCTGAACTATAGTCACTGACTTCAAAAAGGAACTGATTCAGCAACTACAACGAGTACCTCCTCCCAAGTGCTGGAGGCAAGAGGGTCCACTGAAGTTCCCTTATTTGTTGAAGCAGCAGCTTTGGGGTCACCAAGAGCCAGAGACAATGTATTCTCAATAGTGTCAGCATCGTTGCCCAGACGAATTGCAGACATGACAGACAGCAGCTTCAATGACTAGAGGCAAAAATTAAAATCAAAAGAATTACAGAGATACCCATACCAAATATCCCAGAAAATATAATTATAGAGCATATCATACAGAAGAGCGAGCGGTTTTGGTGATTGATCTTATATCTTCCTTTCCAGTCCAGACCCGTGGCATTGAGTCAGAATCGTGGCTAAATAATGTGGAAAACCTGTGAATAATTGCCTGGTTATTCCCATGTGTACATAGCAGAAGAAACAGAACATCAATCTTGCAAATATTGAATTCATAATACGAATATATAACGCATAGCAAGCACCTGTCCTTCATACGAATCAAAACTCTCCCAGCCTCTTCTTTTGCTTTTGCTTCAACCAATTCTCTTGCATGATCCTTCAATCTCAAAATCATTTTTTCCCTTGACTCTTCACACATTTCGAAACCAGAAAGTGCACTAGCAAACTCAGCAATAGCTGTTTCAGTTTCTCGCTGGAGAAGTTTTCTTATTGCAGGCCATGTATTGTCGTTGGCTCCATCTAATAGAGCCTCAACAGGTCCTGATAATGCCTTGTTCAATTTTGACTGCACATGGTAACAAAGAATAAAATAAAAATTTATCGAATCCATAATTATAACCAAAAAGCAGTATATGCTTAACCAGCTCTCCTTTTCTAGTGCGAGTTCAATCGCAAAACATTTGGTACATTAAAATAATCCATTGCAGTGACGTATCCTTTCACAAGCTGAAGTTCACTCATTCTTCAATCAAAATTGCGAACTCCATATCTTTTACCCATGCTTCACAAGACACTTAAGGCAGTGGGAATAAAAAATGATAGCAATGATATACACCATTTGTTGTCAAAGTTGCAACAGTAAATAGCTCATACCTCATACATTGTTGTGATTTCAGACAGCTTAGCAGTACGAACAGCACCAACATGTGCATCTATATCACGCCGGAGCTTTTCTCTTATTCTAGAAGCATCCCAATTTGCCAGGTCAATGTTCGAATCTGCAAAGTAACAAAAATCCATCAAAAAACGAACATTGACAGGATGTCAATTTTCTATGGTTTCATCTCACTGCAATTTATCAGCCACTAAACCTTAAATTTGGTTCACTAGTAAGTTGTAACACAGTAACAAATTTCATAAGATCATCGAGGAGAAAAATGCTGTAAAGTACAGCTAATTTTCACATGAAGACAGAAATAAGAATAAAACAAAAACAAAATTTCCATGGTTGTCGCAAAACAAATTTTAAAAGTTTCCCTTCTAGGTAAAAGTTAACTGCATACAATGTTATCACAATTCACAAACACCCTATACCCGGGCCAGTTACTGTACCTGCAGATTCTTCATCAAAGTGTGACATAAAATACTTGATGCAATCACGAGCAGCGACAGCAAATCCTTTCCCTTCATTCAAGGCATTATCAAATGCATATTTAAACCTATCCAAGTTTCCAGAGCGTATGTGACCCAACATGGATTGGTAAGCTGGTTGGACAAGCTAATATAGCCCACAAGAAAAAACAGATGGACCATGAGAAGGAAAAAACAATAAACTAAAAAGATAAATGGCATGAGGATAAAAAAGATTTATTCACAAACTTCAGCCCTATCATCAACTCTATGTCATGAAACAGCTAAGCATGTCAGACACATAATTCCAAATTAGAGACTAAACGTGGGCCTAAAATTCCAGTTTACTCCCAGCATACAGATATGACTTTAACAACATCAAACTTTTTTTTTTTTTTTTATTAGAGACAAAAATAAATTAACGAAGTCATCAGATCCTCCAAATTCCACTACCCTTTGTATTTATTTTATGAAGGAATATAACATAATTAAAAGTGTGATAGCAAGCACATAGAACATGTCATGGAATATTACTTGCAACAACTTCTCTTCCAGATGTTTTCGCTTTGAAGATCTCACGCCTTCATCAAAATATGTGGCATCTGCATCATACCTATAACAGAAGTGAAAAACATATAAATGAGGAGATCTTAGTAGGGATGACAAAAAAGTTCGCTGGCTCGAGCTCGGAAAAGCTCGAGCCGAGCCCGAACTTTTTTATT
>CAIGRH010137873.1:0-23029 GCA_903798295.1 Fraxinus nigra | reverse complement strand
AAATTATTCATTCTTGAGATTCGGAAACCAATATTTGGGAAAACATCATTTTCAAGAATCCAAAACACCTGACTTCCTTAACACTTTAAGGAATGTACTTTATTAGTTGGATTTCAAAAGTTTCTGGAGATTGAGAGAGGTTGGACTACAAGCGCAGGAAGAAGAACAAGAACAGGTCATTCCTGGGTATCCACATGGAAGAGACAATTGCAGAAGATTGTAAGTCTGGAATTTACAGCAAATCTTGAAGGCTACATGAGGTAGATCGGGAAATCTAGAAGGGTGGTTAGATAGTATCTACGGTAGCAGATTGTGAGTTTGGAGGAACAGCAGATCTTGGAGATTACAAGAATTACAACAGCGGGAACTAGTGGAATTTACTAGGCTGGAAACGGACTGTAATCCATATTGTCTATAGTGGAGGTAAGTGGCTTGGTTCCGGAGTTTTTACCCAGTTGGGTTTCTCCGTCATCATAGTGGTGTTGTTTATTGCTTTCCATATTACAAACTACGGTAAGTCAACTTAGGATAATTAAACTTGTATGCTTAATCATCTAGAAACTAATTAAAAGTGACTTGATGCTTTAGTTAGTATAATTCCGAGCGTAAGGTTGAACTTAGATAAACTTATGAGTTGACCTTAGATAAACTTGATAAAGATAAATTTCTGGCCATGAAATCGCGAGAAACACTTGGACCAAATTTTTTGATTCAGATTCACCGGATGATGATGAACTTACCTGGCTAAAAAATTTCAAAAAATGTTTAGGAAGAAAAATAACCCTCAAGAGAGATACAAAGGTAGCCGGAGTGAATCTAGGAGAAAATCTAAATATGTGAGATGCCATAATTGTCGAGGTTTTGGCCATGTTAGGAGTGAGTGCCCTAGCAGTAGGAGACATTCGAATAAGGCTATGAATGCTACTCTTACTGATGACGAGTCTAACTCGAACAATCAGATTGAGAGATCCACTCGTGAGGAAAGTGGAAAATATATTGCCTTTACTACGAGAATTAAGAATGGATGATGAGAGTTTTAAGATTCTTACTAAGAATAAAGCCTTGAGAGTGCGAAGAATAAGGAACATGAATTGGAAAATGAGAATTTTGTAGCTCACATTAAGGAACTACCTCGATCCTAAGTGAGTTGAAATTCATGAATGAATCTTTAGATACTAAGGTTAAGAACCTCACTAGTGATCTTGGGAAGTCCTCTAGGAGAGTCAGCGAGTTGACCACTGAGAGAGAGACATTAGAAATACAGGTTAGGAACCATCTAAACGATCTAGAATATTCTAAGTCTCGGTTGCTTGCCTTCTCTAGTGGTTCTGAAAAGTTAGAAACATTTTAGGAATAGGCAAGCTGGCTGGAAATAATGGAGGTCTAGGTTTTAAGAAAAACATTTCTAGCACTTCTAAGACCACATTTGTCCCTACCACTACCGACCAGCCTGAATATGTGCCTAACCTCGATCTTAAGGATAAGGAATTTGTCAGACAGAGACATACTAGACAGTGTAGGACTCATTGACCTAGGAATAGATGTTAGCGGACACATAACATTGATCCTAGGTTTTTCCCGACCTGCTTTCACTGTGGTTTGGACACATACGACCCAGATGTCATAAATACTGAATAGACATCGAGTCAAGAGTTTTGATAGGGATAGAAATCAGGAGNACCACTACCGACCAGCCTGAATATGTGCCTAACCTCGATCTTAAGGATAAGGAATTTGTCAGACAGAGACATACTAGACAGTGTAGGACTCATTGACCTAGGAATAGATGTTAGCGGACACATAACATTGATCCTAGGTTTTTCCCGACCTGCTTTCACTGTGGTTTGGACACATACGACCCAGATGTCATAAATACTGAATAGACATCGAGTCAAGAGTTTTGATAGGGATAGAAATCAGGAGTTTGTTGGTCAAATTGGATTCCTTACTAATCAAGTGAGTTGTTTGACCAAGTTGATGACACAATTGTACTAGACAGGTTTGGGTGAAAAAGAGTGATCTTAAAAACTTTGATATAGATCACGGTGCTCTTAAAAGTAAGAGTTCTCATATACCTAGTTGATGCATGTGTTTAATTGTTATGTATTATTGACTTCTGCATGCATCACATTTATTTGTTTGTTTTAAGAATTTAGATCCTGTATGTGCATTTTAGTCATGTTTACACTGGCACATGCACGTTTTATGTTTATTTGTGTGTTTGATATTTTTTTGCATGGTGGTGCATTCATACTTAAAAAAAAAAATTGAAAATTTGAAAAACCAAAAAAAAAAAAAAGAGGGGAATTGTAACTTTATTTACAGCATTCTTCAACTTGCATGTTTTGATCATATATGGATATAATTGATGAGTTGTAGGATAGTTCCCATTACTTGCTTGGATTGATATGGAGTATTTAGTATATGTGTCTTCATGTACCATCTGAATTGCACACACTATGATATTGTTAGTGGGACTCTACCGCATGTGTGAGATTTGGGATGACAGTCACATGTTAGTAAGGTGACTCTGAACATGAATTGGCCTTTTAGACCTAAGCTCAAATTTATCCACTGCTATCTTATGTTCTTTTTCGAAACTTATTTGATTTGAGCAAGTAAGCCTACGGGGTTTCTCATAACCTGGTACCTATGGTCAACTGGCTTGGGTTAACCGGCATAGAACTCGTTACATGGGTCATTTTAGTTGCTTAATGAAGAAAAGCCTGCACTTAAGATCTCTAAAAGTCAGGGGGAGAAAAGAATGATCAATACAAAATGAGCTTCTATTTAAAGGCTCTACTGTGCTTTATGGTTGGACTTTCATAAGTAAATGAATATACTTATTGGCGGTGATGTTTAGCATGTCATTTCTCACAAAATTAAGGTTTGAAGTCTTACTTACAAAGGATTAGTGACATTTTACACACATTGGTCACTTATACAATTTACTTCATGTTAACTTAAACTGAGTATGTGGGAAGGTTTGCTGCACATTGGTTATATTTATGCATGCTAACGACTGCATTTTATTCCTTAGTCATTTGTGACAAAAAGGGGAGAGAAAGAATATACAAATGGGGAGCATTAAATGATCAAATGAAAAATTGAGTGTTTGAGGGGTCGTTGGGGGTGAGATATAGATACATTTACCTATTCCATAAAAATGTTGAGAGTTTACAGTAAAGGGGAGCATGTGCATTGCATCTACATTGCATTTCATATGCATAGTTGTTTGAGTTTTGATGTTTTTTGATGTTAATGTTTCGGTTGGTGTTTTGATTGACATTAATGTCACGTCTCAAACTAGCATGCTTATTTGTGTTCATGAGTTTTTTATATCTGATATCACGTGCTTTTACACTAGGTATTGAGTTTTTTATTTCAGAAAANGTTGGGGGTGAGATATAGATACATTTACCTATTCCATAAAAATGTTGAGAGTTTACAGTAAAGGGGAGCATGTGCATTGCATCTACATTGCATTTCATATGCATAGTTGTTTGAGTTTTGATGTTTTTTGATGTTAATGTTTCGGTTGGTGTTTTGATTGACATTAATGTCACGTCTCAAACTAGCATACTTATTTGTGTTCATGTGTTTTTGACTTCCTATATCACATGCTTTTTACACTAGGTATTGAGTTTTTGATTTCAGAATACAACACCAAGGAATGCAAGAAGTGGAAGAGGTTTAGCAGAATGACATGAAATTAGCTTTTCTCATATTTTCCTTCTTCTTTTTTTTTTCTCCGATTTTATTATATATTTTTATCATTTCTGTAAGTTAGAATTAACATAACAAAAAAGAAATCCAAGAGATTTAACATAAAAATGGTCACAAGTATATTATTCGTACTTCGTTAACACAACACCAACACAAACAAAAACCAGATACTACACGAGATTGATCGAGCATGTTATAGTAAATTAATGTAATCAAAGACATATGATTTACATTGCCTCATTGGTCTTAAAATGTATAGTTAATTGCAACGCTTATGTATCAGGATCCAGTCATTCTTATAGAATGACAAGTTTCCTATGTAAATGGTCTCCAGTCAAACTCGCATCTCTGTCATGGTCATGGAAAATGAGAGTCAAGATTCCAACTAAACATAGAACCGAACCTACAAGAAGCTTGTCATAGCGTTCGACCTAGTGGAACTTGATCTGGTTTGCACCATAGAACGAGAGGGCTACCAGCGATGTCATTATAGCTATCGTGCTGCATATCCAAAATCACAATCTTATTTCATGTTCTGTCATGTACAGAAGTTAATAGCAATTTAAAATGTAGAGCTATCAAGAGTTGATGAACTACAAAATACAGGCTACACGATGTGCATTAGCTTAAAAAGTACAAAACCGTGCTTCAATCCAGTACACGTTAGCAACAAAACATCGAGAATCATCCCAGTATTCAAAAACTTCTTACAATCCTAAGCTTCAAAATTGAAAGTTTTTGCTTGTGGATTTAAAACTAGATAGGGACAAACAATTTTATATTGCATCAATTAACTCTATATAATTCTTTAAACTTTCTCGCATATAATAAAGTGTTCACCGTTGAAACGTGCTAAATACTGGATATTATTACACGAATGACATATTGGAAACATAAAATTCAAGTTTAACCATTTCCATACAACAAAAGACATTATGAAAGCAAATCCCGGCAATTCAAATAGCAGAATAAGGAAATAAGCTACAAAACGAGAAATGAAAACACCTAAGATAGGAATCCATAGGATGTCATACCATACTAATAAGCACGTAAAGATGACACGACATCGATGTCAAACTCAGAAAGTTGCTCCACATAATAACGAGAAGAGCTGTTGATCTCAATTCAGAAAATGACTAGAAGCCAGTAACTACACAAGTTTTCCAATGCGCCAATAAGAACAGTAGACCTCTCCCACAACTTGCAAACCCACAACAAACCATCGGCCAATGCCGCTCAATAAATATACACACTGAAAATGCTTACCGTTGTTCTTGCTACAGAGTAACAGTCTTTTGATTGCAACCATTTCCATGTTGATTAAACAATGCAAATATCCCCCATTGTTTAAACAACCCTTACAGAATCTAATATGAAACAACTAAATAAACTTATACAGACAAAAACCCATACAACAAAGCTCCAATTTTTTTGTCAATATTACTAAAAGTTTTATATTGGTTGGCTGTAAGCGGTAGGTGGTACACTTCAATTTGAGCAGGAATAAATTTATGATCTCCAACACATGGCATCAAACTATAAAGCATCCCATGATATGTAACGAGTCTTTGATCCAAAAACAATTTCAACAGTTACAACTACACGAGTCATGACAATTCTAAACAGTTAAGGCCTGGAATTCTTGAACTCCACAGTTGAGAAGTCGGTGAATTGCAAGAAAATACACAACTAAATTGCAAATTCCTATTCTCTCAACTCCAATTTTTTAACCATAAGTGGAATCCGTTTCTTCATAGTGTCATACCTCTCTATTCGACAATACAAGCAATATACTACACATTATTGATCAAATATTGAAGACAACTCACAGAAAAACAAGTTGGGCTTCCCTGATTTTGAGGCTACAAGTAGGGGACAGGATCAACAGGTCGAGCCATAGTTTTGATAGGCGGCGGAGGACAGGCGCTCGAGGTGGAAAGACGTTGGGAAATCGGAGGTGGACCGGTGTCGAAAAGCTTTGTATGGAGGCCGTGGGAGATGTGGATTTAGGGTAGAAGAAATTGAAAACCAGAGGAAGTCGGGAGAGTGGAGAGAGAGGGAAAGGATAAGTGAAAACGGTGTTTCCCGTGTTTTTTGAAATCACCGTGTTTTGTACTGAAAATGGTCAAAGTGGTTTTGGCTGTTTTGAGTTTTCAGCAAAAAAATTTTTTGTTTTCCAAAATTCATTTTCAAAAATGAGGAGGAGTTCATGTTTTCGGTATTTTGGAACATCGAAAACTGAAAACAGTTTGAAAACAACCAAGAGAATAAGATCGTAGGGACTCAATTGTAAAGTTTCATAGTTTGTAGGTTAGCATATGATTTGGGGTTTCATATTTGGAACAAGAAAGATTCACGTCGATGTCGCTCGAGCGATGGTCCCTTGGCTCGAGCAACATATTCCCTCGCTTGAGCGACTTATTTATGTGGCCAGACCTAATTCGCAATTTTGAAGAGTTTTACACGGCCCACAACACCTAAACGTCCCCAACTATAAATACAGATGTCTAGGACAATTTTCTATAGGTTGCTTCATTGTGCTACATTGCAAAATACATTCCTTTGAAGATCCATGAACAAAATTCATTGGTGAAATTATTCATTCTCGAGATCCGGCAACCAAGTTTTGGGAAAATATCTAACTTCTTTAACACTTCGAGGAAGGTACTTTTTTAGTTGGATTTCAGANCAACATATTTGTGCATCTAAACCTAGTTCGCAATTTTGGAGAGGTTTACACGGCCCATACTACTCATACACCTCCAACTATAAATACAGAGGGTCTTGCACGATTTTTATAGGTTGCTTCATTGTGCTACATTGCAAAATACATTCTTATTCTTTGAAGAGAACAAAATTCATTGGTGAAATTATTCATTCTTGAGATCCGGCAATCAAGATTTGGGAAAACATCAAATTGAAGAATCCAAAACAACTGACTTGACAGTTCAAGGAAGGTACTTTCTCAGTTGGACTTCATAAGTTTCTAGAGATTGAGAGATGTTGGATTGCAACGGAAAAAAAAGAACAGAAATATGTGATTCCTGGGTATCCACTTGGAAAAGACAATTGCAGAAGATTGTGAGTTTGGAATTTACAGCAAATCTTGGACGCTACAGGAGGTAGATCGGGAAATCTAGCAGGATGGTTAGATAATATCTACGGTAGCAGATCGTGAGTCTAGAGGAACAGCAGATCTTGGAGATTACAGGAATTACAACAGCGGGAACTAGTGGAATTTGCTGGGTTGGAAACTGACTGTAATGAAGGTAATTGGCTTGGTCCGAGAGTTTTTACCTAGTTGGGTTTCTCCATCATCATATTGGTGTTGTTTATTGCTTTCCATATTACAAACTACGGTAATTCAACTTAGGATAATTAAACTTGTATGCTTAATCATCTAGAAACTAATTAAAAGTGACTTGATGCTTTAGTTAGTATAATTCTGCTCGTAAGGTTGAACATAGTTAGTAAACACGTTTTCTCAATTGGTTTCAGAGCTTAATTTTGATTCCTAGCCTTAAATTATCTAGATGAGTAGTTCATTGTCCGTCCCGCCATATTTTGATAGCAATAATTATGCCTACTGGAATGTTAGAATGATAGCCTTTTTTAATATCTATGGATGTGCGAATTTCGCTGAGTGTTGTGAATGGTTGGAGTACCCCTAGTACTACTGTAGAAAATGTAGTGAGCCCCACTCACATTGCTAATTGGACTAGGACAAACTTAGATTAGTGTAACTGGAATATGAAAGCCTTACATGCCTTATTTATGGCGGTATCCCTGGACGAATTTAGGCAGGTGTCTATGTGTGAGGTTGCCAAAGAGGTTTGGGATATTCTACAAACTGATGAGGGAACTCAAGCCGTTAAAAATTCTAAGTTGCAAATGTTGACCACTAGGTTTGAAGAGATTAGGATGAACGAATATGAGATACATGATGAATTCTATGCGATCTTAAACGATATAGTAAATTCTAGTTTCATGCACATCATTGTGCCTTGTTCTGTGTTCTTTGCAGTGAGTTGAGTAAACTTTTGGTTTGTAAAAATACTTGCCTTGCTTCTGGTAACCATAGGGTGTTCAATGTTCTGCCTGCTCAACTCTGCTGTATTTTCTCCTGCATTTTGATTTTGCTCACTGTTTACTTCAGTAGTTTGCACTTTCTATCAAGTAAACCTGATTTGAAGGGAAACTCATTTTCATTGAAAACAACATGTGATATAAATCTTACCAGTAGGACTAAGACACTTGTGACCTTTATGCGAGTTAGTGAAACCAGGAAAGACACACTTGGTGGAATGAAAGCTGAACTTATGATTTTGATAGGGTCTAAGGCAGGGAAAACATGCACATCCAAAGGTTTTAAGGGACTTATAGTCAACATGCTGGTGATTCAGAGTTTCATATGTGGTCCTGTGAAAAGCTTCCCACCAATAGTGTAGAGGTAAGTAAGCCAGGATGAGCTAGAAGAGTTAAGGCAGTCTCTATGATATGCCTATGTTTTCTTTCAGCTCTACCTTTTTGAGCTGAGGTACGAGGGCAGGAAATTTTCTTTTTAATACCAGACTGTAGGGCTAAGTTAGTGAAGGCTCTAAACTCACCTCACCAATCAGACTAAAGTGCCTTTATTTTCCTTTCAAACTTGTTTTCAACTAGATTTTTAAAATGAGTGAATTGAGTTATGGCTTCAGACTTGCTTTTCATTCGATAGATTCAGGTATATCTAGTGTGATCATCAATGAAGATTTTGTAATACCTAAAACCCGAAGTAAATTGAATGGGTGCAGGCCCCCATACATTTGTGTGAATGAGTTCAAATGGAGTTGAGGCTAGAGAGTTTGAAAGGCAAGGAATTAGATTTCCCAAGCTGACAGGCATCATAGAAATGACTGATTTCATCCAAATTGAACTTTTCATTACATGAGTTGAGAACTTGTGACATTACAGAACTTGATGGATATCCAAGTCTCATATGCCATAGTTTTAATTGAGACATTTTTGGTGATTGCCTCAGACACTCTAGATAGTAGGACTTTTCATCTTGACTTGGGGTTTGAAATTAATATAGTCCATCCTTAAGCTTCTCTTCCAATAGCACCTTCTTCGACATTTTGTCCTTAATAACACAAAACCAGAGTGAAAATCCATGAATACATCATTATCAGCAGTTAATTGTGAGACACTTATCAAGTTTTTCTTGATTTCAGATACAAACAGAATATTTTTTAGAGTAGTGACTTGTTATTTCTTGTGCTCAAGTGATTTGTGCCGATGTGGGAAATATGAAGCTTATTACCATTTCCATCAGTGAGACTCTCCTTACCACCAAACTCACGTGGCTCCAATAGATTTCCTTTCTCACTAGTTACATAATGACTTGCTCCAGAGTCTGTAATGGTGTTAGGTGAGGCAATAAAGGCTGCTGGTCCTGATGAGTTATTCTGATAGCGCATCTCAAGTTTAGAACCCATGTATCTATCATCATAGCAATTGAAACATTTATCAACTAGATGATTGAGCATTCCACATATTTGACAAGGGCCCTTGCTGCCAGTTGGTCCTGCTCCTCTTCCCTTGTTTCTACCATCTCTGTTGTTGTAGCTTCTTCAGCTGTAACTGAACCTTCCAACTCTATCTGCACTTGATCTGTGCACAGAATTGGCTGATGATTGGTTCAGGTTTACTGAGGAAAGACTATTTTTCACAGCATTCAGATGTTCAATTCTACTTTCATAGGTCATAAGCACTGATTGTAGTTCATGCCAAGGGATGGATTTTCTACTATTAATTTGAACTACAATAGGAGTGTAGTCTTCATCTAAGCTAACCAGTACTTGGATAACAAGATCACCATGAGGAACGGGTTTTCCAACAATTTCCAGATTGTCATGGAACCTTTTCTAGTCCTTTGAAGTTCACTGACAATGAAGGTTAACTCCTTGATTTGTTCATGACTCCTAAACTTTGATGGACTGCATTCCAGAGTTCACAGGAGCTTGATGACCCCATTACTCTCTTGGTTATTTCTGACGTCGTTGAGGAGTATAACCAACCCATCAGAAGCTGGTCAGTGGACATCCACTTAGTGTGTAATCTGTGTTAGGAATCATTTCCATAGAACCAGTGGTTTGAGTAGCTAGAAACTCAGTTGGATAGATTTTTGCTCCGGTAATGAAACCTTCAAGGTTATGCCTTCTAATGATTGGCATAACCATGTTTTTCCAGAGAAGGAAGTTATTTTTTCCAACTTCACCGGAGCAACTTGAGAAAAATTAGTCCCAAGTGATGCTTGCTGATTACCTCCCACCATTGAAGGCATCAGAGTACTTGAAGTGGGTTGAACTGACTGGGTATTGTCATTTGATTCAGTGCTAGCCATTGTGGCTGATATACCAAGTTAAAATTGAAGATAAACTGAATGAATAATGAAGATGATGAACCGATGAGCAATGTACAATATATATACAGATTTTGGAGTGGGGACCAAGCCAAAAGAAAACAATTACACGTGAAAGGAAAACAAATAGTTACAACAGACTTGTGGTCCCAAAACCGCACACTTACTAGATTTATGCTCAATATGGTGAGCAAGTCAATCCGATAAGTGTGAGGAAATACGGTAAGTACAATGATAACCGGTAACTTCTGTTAATCCGGTAAGTATGTGGAAATATAGTAAGTTCAATGAACCCGGTAACTTCACTCAGCCCAGTAAGCTGATCATCTCATGTATACATTTCGATAACGATGACAGCTTTGAAGATGATGCTGCAGATATTTTGAAGTGGACATAGATCTATGATTGTACATGTTCCTCCATAAAAGTTCTAATTTTATAGAAATATCAAACATGGAAACACAGATAACTTCCTGGCACCTACCTTATGCAGTTTTAGCAAAGTGACATGCATCTGTCATGTCAGAATCTATTCATTTGAGACATTACAAGAGATCTCGCTTTCAACAGACTATTCCTGTATTTGTATAATTTAGTGTTCTAGATGAAAATTGGTGCATCCGAATTGCCCGCAACAATCGACTTCTACAAAATCCAAACAATAAAAAAAGTCGTAAGCTTCAGT
Source organism: Fraxinus nigra (assembly GCA_903798295.1). Classification (NCBI taxonomy): domain Eukaryota; kingdom Viridiplantae; phylum Streptophyta; class Magnoliopsida; order Lamiales; family Oleaceae; genus Fraxinus; species Fraxinus nigra. The sequence goes on along the minus strand of CAIGRH010137873.1, from coordinate 12,215 downwards.
TTTTCAGTCTTAGTCAAAAGTTGTTCTTGATAACCTATACAAGACTTGTCATGTTCTCTACATTCTTGCCCTAAATTATCATTCTCACTCACTCAGCCACTGCGACCCCTCGCTAACTTCTTTAAATAAAAAAGAGAAAGGCAAGAAAAAACCTTATTCTTTTTATGGCCGTTGCCTCCTTTAATGAGTATATATCACGAGAAACATAAATCCTTCACTTATTCAGTCGAAAGTATGTGAAAACTAATAGGTGCTTAGAAATTGATTTAGTTGATAGCTTTTGGTACTTGTTTGTATATTACATTACATTTCATTTTTTTACATGCAGAAAGGGTAAACATATTGATGTTGGGGACATATCCATCTCAAGTACTCTTGAGAAGTTGGCAAGAAATAAGGTACAAATTTCGGCAGTGCATTGATGCTGAATGATATTTATCCTCACAAAATTAATGGCAAGTAACAGACCATGACTTCTCATAAACTAGATTCATTGAATGTTAGAATTTTGTTGTCACATTTTTTAGATGTGTGACTTGGGATATCTTCTCAGGTAGTGAATGTTTTATTTGCTTAAGGACATATAACGTGGTGTAATGTAACTATGCTAGCATATACATGGTGTGATCTTGATTTGTGTGCTGAACAAGACATAAATAAGGCAAGACAAAAAGATGTTTGGGAAATATTTTTTAAACTGTATGTGTTTGTGAATCCAATATTTGTAATGCATCCTAAAGTAAACAAAAATTGCGTCTTAGTGACATTCGATACCTAGTCCGTCTCCGATGGTCCCATAAGGAACGGGTCTCAATTTTTGATTGCCGTTTACATATATTTATTATTCTTCAATCACTTATTTTCACCTTATTTTTGAATACGAACAGGCATGGAGCCAAGCTAAGCCTAGCGCACTAACAAAAATTTTGGGCTCAAGCTTGGCGTGAGTATCAAAACCAAAGTTCGATCTCAAGACCTAACATTAATTGAGCTTGATTTGAGTTATAGCTCAAGCCTGTTTTATTATCTTTGCCATTTAAAATAACTAATAAATAATATAATGAAATATTAGCCCTCATTTGTTTCTTATTTTTCATCCATAAAAATGAAAAATATGACCGTTATCCATCACATCAAGCCATCAATTTTGAATTTCTATCTCTTGTGTGGGGCCAAATAACAACTATATTTTTCATTCTCATTCTATAATAATGTGGCTCAAACAGGGCCATAATATGCAATGTCATAATAAAATATGAGCTAAGAGATTGCAAGCTTACAACTAGTTGTTGTGGAGCTTGAGCTACGCTCTGTGAAGTATTCAAGCCAACTGAAGCTCAAGTCCAAGGATCAAGCTGAACTTAAAAAGCTTGCTTAATGGCTTGGCTTGCTTGCATCCCTAATGTAAAGCTCAACTTTGGATCTAAATAGACTTGGTCAAGTTTTCTACTCAATCTGACCTGTTCTTTACATAATTTGTTTACATTAGGCTATCATTTCTATGCTAGGTACGTAATTTGTATAAAATATTTAGAGTGTATGCAACACATCAAACATAACTTGTCTACAACCTTTTTTTGTTTACAGTATGACACCCAATTGGATAAGGCAGGCAGTGACAAAGACAACATTCTAGATTCTCCATCTTCAACAAATAAACATTTACCTCCGAACAAGCAAACAGACATTACTAGAAATTCAAAAATCACATTCTCTGTGGAAATGGGCATAAACAGGCATGCTACAATTAGTTCTAGACTGTTGGGTACAAAGTCTAAGGTAGGTTTTCATAGTTTGTCTACACTAAACTTCTTATAACATCATATCTCCTTTTTGTTGCTGTGAAGATCCAACATAAACATCGTATATGTGTAGACAGATTACAACTTTTTCAACTTTCTCATTCACCTACTCTTGGCTAGAGATTAATTAGAATCATTTTTGCCATGAACTCTAATGTGTGTTCGGTACTTAGTAATGGACAGAATAAGATTTATCTTTTTTTTTTCTCTCCGTATACTAATCCACTGATACCAATCCTAAACATTCCATAATGCAATACAGAGGAACTATAATATAAGTCATTCTGAAGAGATGGACATACCAGTCCAAACACAGTTAATTTACATAACATGTGCAACTCCATAGATATGCAAGTGGTTTTGACATCATCATTTCAGTGTGTATATTGCAAGGGTCATTATCGAAATAGAAAATAAAAAAGAACAAAACTGCCTCTTTCCAATTTTGTGAACCTCATTAATTGTATATGGATTGGGTAAGGTAGTTTTGATGTTAAAACCAAATTGGGTGGCAACTACTATTACAGTGATTCAAGAGAGTATCTATTCTCCTCTACAACAACAAAAACAACAACAGCAAACTCAGTCGTATTCCCAATAAATGTGGAATTATCTTATTGAATCCTTCTTTGTCGTTCCATTCTGCTTGTTTCTAGATCACATGCGTTTCTTTTTCCCTATATTAGCTAAAAATGTTGAGAATTTACTTAACATGGACGGTGGAAAATAAAACAATATTTCAATTTCTACCAAGAATTTGCTTTGTGTTTAGATAGAAATTGTGATAAAAAAATATTGATGATGCACTTTATTCTAGCAAATTTAGAAGAAATTTGCTTAATTTTAAAAATATCTGCTGCAATAAATATCACATTGAGACGAATTAAACATTATGACAAACCCAAGATTTGTTGATCCAAAAAGTTTTATGCTTGACCAGTTTAGACCATCACAAGATTAACAATGATGCGAAAACGATGATTTAAACAAATATTAATTTCAATTCAAATGATTTCCTATGAAACTTATTCTCTTTATTGAGTTGATCATCAATCATAAAGCTAAAATTGGAACTAAATTCATATATTTCTGAAAATTAATTAGGGTGATATATGGAACATCGTTGACCATCAAGATATTATTTGTATCTAATAGATTTGATATTTATTTAAATCATCGTTTTATAAATATTAGGATGACAATAAATGATTTAACACTGTTATTTATTAGGTGCCTCCAAATTAATTTATAAACCATTACCACTAAAAACAAAGTGTTTTCCAATTTTGTCTAGGAAATGCTATTAGTATCATGCCAATATTAAATTTCTTCCTTTATATATTGCTGATGATCAGCACCTAATTTTTCCTCTAATTATTTTGATAGTGCAGTATACGTACAATTGATTCAATATAATGCACCGAAATGAAAAATAATGAATGTTGAGAATAAATAAGTAGTTTGAATTTTATTCCAAACTGGAGATATTTATCTAATAAGAAGCTGAAAATAATTTATAAATGTATTATTATATTATCTTGATCCTTAAAAAATTCAAACCCGAGGTTCAAAAACTAATTCACTTAATGCAAATACTAATGAAAGAGATTTTTCTATTACAAATAATTTGTTGTAGTTCTTGAAATAGCACATGTTGTAATTAATATTTTAAAATAATATTACTTTTTCTAAAAGAGCAAGAATCATAATTTTCAATATTCCAAAAAAATATTGACATTAGCTTTTGAAGAAGCAATATTCAAATACAGAGTGCTCTTAAAGTAGCATATGTTTCGAAAAATAAATCATTCTGAATTAGTGTTTATCACTGAACGAAAATATATAACTCATATACCGTTGACATTGGTTAGTTTGACTACTTGATTGATTATTATATGATTATACAATGTTTAATCATATTCTTAGAAAATTAATTGTATTCTTTTATTGTATTGTGTATTTACTCGAATGGCAAACACCAGAAAACTCGAGATGAATTGCTGAGGTACCTCTTTTTGGATAAGGTTGGTCTATAATATTCAAAGTATGAAAGTAAGTACAAGATCATAGGGACGTATCCCAGAAAAACAAAGCTAGAAATATATGCTTCCTAGCACAAAACAATAGCCTAGATTAGTGCTAATAACTTAGCCACAACAATAAAAAATATCCGTAGAAAAACCTATGAGAATTGGAACCATCTATTCTCATAAGATGGAATCAAGCCCCTACATAAATCCACTAGTGCACAAACAGAAAAAATAATGTCTGATGTTTAGGAGCCTCACCATGTGTTCTAGTATTACGCTCACGCTAAATAGCATAAATCGAAGCCACAAACATCAGACGAATAATAATAGAGCGCACTGATCACCCACGAAACTGCTCCATCCAAGAAAAAGTTTATGTCCAACTCCAATGACCCAAGGTAGGTTACATTTAGCATGCATAGCATGCCAAACATGCTCAGAAAAAGGGCAGACAAAGAAGAGATGATCCAAATCCTCAACCGAAAAACCACACAATGCACAATGCATAGATTACAAACCAAAATGAAGAAGCTTTATTACAAGTATAGAGGCCACCTTGGATTACTAGCCAAAGGATAAATGTATGACGGAGAATACACTTAAGGAACCATACAACATGATGCCAGGTCACCGTAGGGTAGTGAAGTTAAAAGAGACTCTCCCAAGCATTCCGAACAGAGAAGACTCAGTGCAAATTTTCTACCCATTGCAAGACATCCTCTGTAGTATTATTCGACTGAAAATTATCAAGCGAACCTTGCATCAAGTCAACCAACACTGGAGAATGAGCTGATGACCACCTCCAGGTATCACCGTCAACAATCTCTGCCACCTTATGTCTACTCAATCTGGAGTCATGAATGATCCTCTCACCAAAAATCTTCTCTAAAGAGCCAAGAGGATGCCAATTATCAAACCAAAGTGAGATGAAATCCCCGAGAATTTTAATATGCGATGGATGCGGTAAGTTAATTGATGGGAAAAATTCATGGTCAGAGTTTATCCTTTACGAAATAAAAAATCAGGCTCCAATGTCTAAATTTACAAAACTCAGATTTTTTCATAAATTAATTAATTATATTTTACGATTAATCTATTAAATTAAATATTTAATTGTAATATAATCTACCATTACCAATTTTGAATTGCATTATGTCCCTCCCTATACCCCGAAGTCCAAGAATCTTCCTCCAACTCAAAGAATCCCCCAGACACTTCAATTCCCAAATACTCCGACCTCTAAGTAAGTATCATCGTGCCCATGTAACCCAAAGAGAGGAGGCATAACTCGTACAAAGGGACCAAAAGTGCTTTAACATGGCAGCATTATTCCAAATCTCCATGTTCCCCAAACCCAAACCACCCTCTTCCTTAGGCATACAAATCTTTGACCAAGCCACTTTACTACCACCGGTGCCAAGGTTTTAACCTTTCAACAACAAAGCCCGTAGAATTGCCCCCACTTGATAGAAAAAAGCATAGACTTAATAAGTTGTAACCTAGTATAGGAAAGCACGTGGCAAGTCCAACTTTTAGCCCTAGCTATAATACGATCACCAACACCCTACAATCCAAAGCCCTCAATTTGGTTCAAGACAAAAGTATTTTTCGGACTTAATATTAATAGAAAATAATGTTAATATGACATCAGATGCATTGAATATTGTTCTATGCTTTAGAAGTTCTTTATTATTTTATCAAATAATACAAAATTATATATTGATAATGCACTTTATTCTAAAAAATTTAGAAGAAATTTGCTTAGTTTTAAAAATATCCACTGTAATGAACATCACATTGAAATGAATTAAACATTATTACGAACCCAAAATTGATTGATCCAAAAAGTTTTATATACTCGACATGACTAGTTAGACCATCACATGATCAATAATGATGCGAAAATGATTATTTAAATAAATAATAATCTCAATTCAAATGATTTCCTATGAAGCTTATGATATTTAGTTGATCATCAATCATCACTAGCTAAAGTTGGAACTAAATTCTTATATTTCTGAAAATTAATTAGGGTGATATATGGAACATTGTCACCCTCCACGTTGACAATCTAGATATTATTTGTATCTAATAGATTTGGTAAAAATATTAGATGATTGCATGGTGTTCGCACCCTGAGATTTGCAAATGATATATGGAACATTGTCACCCTCCACGGTGACACTCTAGATATTATTTGTATCTAATCGCTTTGATTTATCTACTAGATTATTGTATGGTGTTTGCAATCTGAAGTTTGAGAATTTACTACCCACAAGTTAAATTATTAGCATAATTTTTAAATTATACAATCAAAATGATATGTCATGCTAATGCTAGTGAGCCTAAATATCAACCTTTTAATAAGTTAATGTTGGGATAACAATAAATGATTTAACACTATTATTTATTAAGTGCCTCCAAATTAATTTATAAACCATTACAACTGAAAACAAAGTGTTTCCCAATTTTGTCTTGGAAATACTATTAGTATCGTGCCAATATTAATTTCCCCCCTTATATATGGCTGATGATCAACGCCTAATTTTTCCTCTAATTATTTTGACAATGCAATATACGTACAATTGATTCACCACAATACACCGAGATGAAAAATAATGAATGTTGAGAGAATAAATAAGTAGTTTGAATTTTATTCCAAACGGGAGATATTTTATAACGCAATTTGATTGGACATTTCTCTCAACTTTAGGGAGAGTAAATAAGAAGTTGAAAATAATATGCAAATGTATTATTATATATCTCGATCCTCTAAAAAAATTCACTTAAATGCATTTATTGACTAAAGATATTTTTCTATTACAAATAATTTGTTGTTACCCTAGAAGTAGCACATATTATAATTAATATTTTAAAAGAATAATACTTTCTCTTAAACAGCAAGAATTATAGTTTTCAATATACCAAAAAAATATTGACATGTTTTTGAAGAAGCAATATTCAAATACAACGTGGTCTTAAAGCAACATATGTTTTGAAAAATAAATAATTTTAAATTAGTGTTTATCAATAGCCGAAAATATATATATAACTCATATACTATTGACATTGATTAGTTTGATTATTCGATTGATTATTATACAATTATATAGTGTTTAATCATATTCTTAGAAAATTGATTGCAATTTTTTTTATTGTATTGTGTATTTACTCAAATGGCAAACACTAGAAAAAGGTATTTTTCCGACTTATATTATAGCAAATAATGTTAAATATGACAACGGGTAATCGAATATTGTTCTATGCTTTAGAAGTTCTTGTATTATTTTATCAAATAATACAAAATTATATATTGCTGATGCACTTTATTATAGAAAATTTAGAAGAAATTTGCTTGATTTTAAAAATATCCACTGTAACGAATATTACATTGAGACGAATTAAACATTATCACGAACCCAAAATTCGTTGATCCAAAAGTTTTATACTTGGCAGGACCAGTTAGACCATCACATGATCAACAATGACGCGAAAACGATGATTTAAAAAAATATTAATTTCAATTCAAATGATTTCCTATGAAGCTTATTCTCTTTATTGAGTTGATCATCAGTCATTACTAGCTAAAGTTGGAACTAAAATTCCTATATTTTTGAAAATTAATTAGAGTGATATATGGAACACCATCACCTTCCATGTTGACCATCTAGATATTATTTGTTAACAGATTTAAAATATCTACTAGATGATTGCATGGTGTTTGTAATATGAAGTTTGAGAATTTACTACTCAAAAGTTAAATTATAAGCATAATTTTTAAATTATACAATCAAAGTGATATCTTGTGTTATCAAATTTCGCAAGTGTACGGATCGTGACAAGCAATAAAGTGGATTTATTAAATATGAATATCGTCTCACATTAACTACTATCTACTATAAATTTTTAAACTAACCTAACTTCAATTTAAATCAAACTAATGATCGAATCATTTATTTTTTTTGCTAAACTAAAGTTATAATAAATTCCCTTTTTATAAAATATTTTTGCAATGGAAACAAATTGTATCCCCAATTGTAACAAATGATATCCCTTTAATGGACAATTTCTATGGAAAATAAAGCCAAAGGAACATTAAAAGATCCAAAATCTCAATATTTTTCTGTTGGAAAATTATATCAATCAAGCACAATTAATTGATAATTCATAATAAAACAAGTTGTAGGCAATTCAATTTCCTGAAATTCATTTTCTTTCCACCCAAATTCCATTCTTACAATCAAACGGACCCTTATGTTATTTAACATACATCTAATTCCAATTCATTCAGCCATCTTTTCATACGTACTAACGATTGAATTAACCTATTATGGTTAGTGATCTCCCTTGAACAACACTAATCGTATTCATATGCCCGAATTTATTATATCTCTAAATAATTTCACACACATATGAACCCATGAATCTATAGGACTTCAACATGTAACGCATAGCCTATAATTATCTCTCGATCTCTTATAATGTTTATGTTAATTATTGCACAAGCTAGAATTATAAACACCTTTTGGTCTCAGTATTACCTCTAAATAAATCAATTGTTGCACATACAATTGAAGCATTAAACACACAATAATTAATTAACAAGTATTAAAGTGGCATGAAAATCTTGGAATTAAACATATAAAAAAACTTTAAGCTACATCATCCATACTAACAATAAAAGTATCTAGCCACTCATAACGTTGAAATTAAACATGCAAAAGCGGAAAGACATCACCAAAAATTGACGAAACGTGAAGCTGCTTGTGGAAAGACATCACCAAAAAGATTTAGCTAGCTAACCTAGTTTTTTATATCATGATTGAAATCATAATATTAAATCTAATCACGGCTTCAAAATCACAATACAGAAATTAAAATCTACTTTTTCAATGTAAAATCGGTGTGTGTGTGTGCGCGCGCGCGTGTGTGAAGAATTATGCATAGCATTATGAATTTATAAGTTGTTTCAATTCCCAACCCTCAAAGGTCAAATATATTTTTTTCGTCACTCTTAAGATTCACACAACCCAAACTTATTATTCTCTCTTTTCAAGTGTGTAAACTAATGTTAAATTTTATTCTATCATCACCTCACCAATTTAGGTGAATCTCACTAATTGCTAGTCAATATGTAAGCTTTCTAAATGATCCATGTAATAAGCTTTTGATCGATGAATTTCAAGTCAGATGACCATAGAGCACCAGGTTTTAAAAGACCCTTGCAATCTTAAGTGCTCGAGTCATAAAGACGAAGAGAAAATTTCAAATAAAATAATAATTTTGTATGCCTTGATTAGTACATTGTTTCTCGTTAAACACCAATTTAAGAAAAAACGATCTCTAACTTGAGATTTTCACTCAATTTCATCCTATTGACCTTAGACAATCCTCACAAGATTTTGTTTTTTACACGTGGAATCCCCATTTATCTCAGTATCTTCCCACAATAGTGAAATCTCTCAAAGTGTTCTAAATTTGGTCCAAATATGTAAAAGTTAGTGGTATTGGATTTAGCATCTGTGGTCACTATTTCAACCTATCCAATTATGAAATCAATTCATTCATACACAATGCTTAACTTAATTCATATGTTCAATAAATATCAAATTTCACATGAAAAAGCAAAAAATAATATGAGCATGCAACTTATTTACCATTCATAGATCAATTTATGATTCAATACACATTCCTTATTGTCAGCCATACCAACTAACTCACACAAGCACACAAAAAGAAAATATTTTTGAGATTTTAAAAAAAATTCAATTCAATTTTTTTTTTTTACTAAAGTAACAAAAGCACACAAAAGCACATAAAAAAAATATAATTAAAACTCATGTTTTCCACCCCAAAATTAAACTAGTCAATTCATCAATGTCTTAAATCCTAAATCCTGCATATAAAGGGGTGGGGGAAGAAAGTGAAGAAAAGACTCCCCTGATATTTCTTGTAATTCAACGATTAGCTTTCCTATTACTCTCGTTGGCTCCTTGGTCAATATTTGTTTAAATGTTCTGCGACGTCATGTTCCTGAAAAATCAAATAAAGTATTAAGATCGAATAACTGAAACAAGTATTACTTAGCTCTAACATGTAATAAACCAACACATCGAAGCCCAAGGGGAAAACATATTATGGATAAATAAATAAAAATGAAGAAAGCTTGGATTGCCTCTCAAGAAGCCTTTATTTAACGTCATTAACTTGACTACAATGGTGATCATTTTGGCTCATCTAATAGGATGGATGATTTTTCTTTTGAGAATTCTCCTTCCAAATACCGTTTCAACCTTTGATTGTTAACTTAGAAATTACCATTTTTTCTGGATGTTGTAGCTCAATTGTGCCATAAGGATATACTTTCACCACCGTAAAAGGTCCAATCAATCGAGATTTTAATTTTCCAGGGAAGAGTCTTAGTCAAGAATTATAGAGTAGCACTTTCTCTCCCACCTGAAATTTTTCTCCTTGAATGAATTTTTCATGCCATCGCTTGGTTCGTTCCTTGTAGATGCAGACATTTTCATAGGCATCATTCCTGATACTCATCCATCTCATTGAGTTGTAAAAGTCCTTTTTCCTCTAGCTTGTTGCATATCAAAATTTAGTTTCTTCACAAGTAAGTGACAAATTTTTCCATACACAAATCGATATAGGGACATCCCAATAGGTGTTTTAAATGCAATTCTGTAGGCCCAAAGAGCGTCATCTAACTTCTTTGCCCAATATTTTCTTGACGCATTAAATGTTGTCTCTAGGATCCGTTTTATCTCCCGGTTGGAGATTTCCACTTGACCACTTGTTTGTGGGTGATAAGATGTAGCAATGTGATGCTTCACTCCATATTTAGATAAAACCCGAATCCAACATCCTATTGTAAAAGTGTTTGCCGTTATCACTAATGAGTGCCCTTGATGTTCCAATTTCTTCAACCCACTTGAGACATAATCTACTGCCACCAAGATGTACTAACATGAATAAGAGGATGGGAATGGAACCATGAAATCTATACCCCAAACATCAAAGAGCTCTACTTCAAGTATGGAGTTCAGAGGCATCTCATTTCTCCTAAGGATGTTTCCAATTCTAACACTGATCACATGCCTTAACTATGCTATGTGCATCTTTAAAAAGAGTTGGCCAATAGAAATCAAACTGGATACCTTAGCAACTATTTTCATTCCGCCAAAATGCCCTCCATATGCTTCAGGGACACACCTTCAAATCATTTGATCTAGACCACGCTTGTATAGATATGGATCTTCACAAAAGTAATATTTCAAATCTGAAAAGAAGTTTTTTCTCTATTGGTGGGTAGTGTCGGGATGTAAAATGTTGCTTGCAAGGTATATCTACATACCATATCATGGGACCTCAAGTAAAGCAAGAAACTGTTCATCTGGAAAGAATTTGTTGATTTTATCATCACTTAATGGTTTGATCTTCCCAATCTAGATATGTGATCTACCACAACATTTTCTATTATCTTCTTGTCCTGAATTTCCAAGTCAAACTCTTTTAGAATTAACCCATCTGATAAGGCTTAGTGTCTTTCATGGCTAGTAAATGTCTAAGGGTTGCACGATTAGTGTAAACAATGACTTTCGGCCCTATAAGATACGATTGAAATTTGTCAAATGCAAACACCTCTGCTAGCAGCTCTTTTTCAATAGTGGCAAAGTTGATTTGACCATCGTTGAGGGTTCGACTGGCATAGTATATTACGTGAAGTATCCTATTTATTCTCTGACCTAATACTGCTCCAACTGCAAAATCACTTTCATCACACATGAGTTCGAAAGGTAAATCCCAATCTGTTGCTACATGATAGGTGCAGTTACTAGCTTTTCCCTTTACGTAGGTGGATGCAATTTTTCATTTACCTGAATTTTTGCCTTGTCAACATCAATACCTTTACCTGATACTCAATGTTCCAATACAATACCCTTCTGAACCATGAAGTGACACTTCTCCCAATTCAGCACAAGATTTCTTTCTCACACCTTTGTTGAACGAATGTTATATTCTTGAGAAGATTGCCATCATAGATATCTGGAATGTCGTAGGTGCTAATTAAACCAAATGGCATCCTCCTGAAAGCAAAGGTTTCGTATGGACATGTAAATGTTGTCTTCTCTTGATCTTCAGGAACAATTGGTATGTGGTTGTATCCCGAGTATCCATTTAAAATGCAATAATGAGAATGTCCTACTAGTCTTCCAGCATTTGGCCGATGAATGGTAGATTGAGGTGATCTTTTCTCGTGGTAGTGTTTAACTTTTGATAATCTACAGAACCTCCATCCTGTTATTGTTCTGGTATGTATGAGTTCGTTCTCATTCTTCACAACTTTGATGCCCCCTTTCTTTGGTACTACTTG
>CAIGRH010137850.1:0-17929 GCA_903798295.1 Fraxinus nigra | reverse complement strand
TCCTAGAAACACAGAAAGGAATGGTGGAATTACTTGTAATGTGGTATTAACAATGGCTCAAAAGTCGTATTCTTCTTTAAAGTTGGCTTAAATCTTGTTCATACAATTTTCAACGTCAACAATATTAAAATGTGGAATTATTGCCCCATATTTGTATAACGAACCTTAAACTTGATTTTTGAAATTGGAACTTATATAAACTCCGGCAATCCATATAACATTTAAAAAATAGGAAACATTGAATAATCCTCTCCAGGGCCTTGAATAAAGGATTCCTTGAGTAGAGGTCTTCTACCCTCTTGAAGGCCATCGGAGTAGAGGTCTTTCCCTCGTTGATGCATGATTCTTTATTGTCTTTTCTTTTGCCTTCTCTCTATGGATTCGAATATTGAAAAAATGTGTGAAAAACCATCCCTCACAGAACAAGAAGAAGAAGTGCTAACACTCGAAGAAGAAGAGGTGTTGATCCCCCATCGGAGTGAAAAATGTTTATTATTCAAACTTCTGTCTAGTAAACATTTCAACAAAGAGGCACTTAAAAACTCTATGAAACGTGTATGGCACCCAAATAAGACGCTGAGCATTCGAGACATCTCCTTCAATTTATTCCTAGCAGAGTTTGAAGACATTCGAGACAAGGAACGTGTCAAGCGCGAGGGACTGTGGGCATTCGACAAGCAGTTGGTATTAACCAAAGAGGTTGATGGCCTTGAACAAATTGAAAATATCTCCTTCTCTGAAGCAAATTTTTAGGTAAGAATTCATGATCTCCCTGTCATGGTTCGCAACTGGAAGATGGGAGACGCTATTGGTAGGCAACTTGGTAAAGTTATTGACATTGATATCGATAAAAATGAGATAGCAAGAGGTGAGTTCCTTCAAGTTCGGATAGGCCCGGATATTTCCAAGCCTCTACTATGTGGTAAGAGAATTTGTGTGGGGTCCTACAAGCCTTTTTGGGTCCGTTTTGCCTATGAACATCTCCCAAATTTCTGCTAACTATGTGGTATTCTTGGACATAATCATAAGGAATGCTCCCAAAGGCGATCTTCCATGGAGGCACACACAACTTCCAATTTCTCCTACGGGGCCTTAGCTACGTGCTGGAAATTTTGGAGATTATGGAGGCCCTATCCGTAGCCAACAAATGAAGTGTCATCACCCTGATTAGCAGAAGAATCATGCAGGCCTCGATGATCAGAAAAAACGACGGGCAAGAGGACCGAAAAACTCCAGTTTCGGCAACCAACAGCAGAATACCAAAAAATCAGGTCTATTATAGGAAAGAAATGTTGATGGAAATAATAGGGAGTTGATTACGGTGACATCTTTGGAACAGCTGCTAATACAGGATCAATTAGGAACCATAGTTTCCATGGAAGATAATCTTGATTGCAATGTTTTTATGGAAACAAATAATGACAGGAATAACGTTCCTAACATTCAGCCAAAGGATATTTTTGCTCCTCAACAGCTGCCATTACAGGATCAATAAAAAATCTCGATTTCTATGGAATTTAATTTAGACAGCAATGCGTTTATGGAAACATTTCTTAACAGCAACGAGTTTCCAAATATTCAGCAAAGGGAAGATCCTATCCCCCAACAAACTGATTTTATTTCACCCAGATCTAGCGGGACATTAATTACTCAAAAGGGCGCCAACCAAACCCGAAGGTGAAAACGAGTCAAGAAAAATCGGACTCACAGCTCCAACAAATCCACTTCCTTAGCACACTAAAAGAGGTCTCTGAATACTCACTCTACAAGTGGGGAATCTGTTCGTAGCTCAAAGCGTCTGAGGGGTACAGGTGAGTCCCATGAATGGCTACCTTGCTCCAATGCCCAGAATCCGGTGGAGGCTGAAATATAGCCCCACCGATCATCATGAAAATCCTAAGCTGGAATGCACGAGGGCTTGGGAACCCCCGTGGCATTCAGACTCTTTCTGATCTTATCAGAAAGGAAGAACCCGATGTTTTGTTCTTACAAGAGACAAAACTATATGGTATGAATATGGAATTATGTCGAGTTAAGTTAAAATTCTATGGTTGTTTAAATGTTAAGGCTGAAGGTCGTAGTGGAGGAATAACACTTCTCTGGAAATCTGACATTCTGTTATCCATTCTAAGTTACTCCAAAAATCACATTGACGCAAAAATTGATTCGCCACAGCATAGCTGGTTCTTAACTGGTATCTACGGCCATCCTGAGATAGGTAAACGTATGGAGATTTGGAACTTATTGCGTACAATAAAGAGAGATTCTGTAGATGCATGGCTTGTCTTTGGCGACTTCAATGAAATTTTATCCAATGATGAGAAATGGGGAGGTCGGGATAGACCTGGACAACAGCTCGAAAATTTGCAGCAAATGTTCTTTGATTGTGAGCTTCGGGATCTCGGGTTTAAAGGTCCTAAATACACATGGTTTGATGGAAAACATGGCTGCAAAATTTTTTTTTTGAATGGCTTGACCGCTTCATCGCGAATGATTCTTGGTATCGCCTCTTTACACATGCATCTATCACCCACGGTTCGTTAAAATTGTTGGATGATCAAGGGTGTTGGCAGGAGGGTGAAGCGTGCGACCGTTTAATTATCTATTAATTTTCAGAACTGTTTGCATCAAATGGCTCAAGGAACTAAGCTCATGTTCTAACCAACATGGAAAGCAATGTCACCACTGATATGAATTATGAGCCAACAAATCCTTTCATAGCAGCTGAAATTTCCCAAGCACTGATGGAAATGCACCCGAACAAAGTTCCAGGACCTGATGGTATGCCTCCAATTTTTTTCCAAAAGTTTTGGCCTCATATTGGCCTATCTATAACTAATGCTGTTTTACATGCTTTGAATACTTGTGAATTCCACCGAGATGTAAATCACACATTTATTACACTTATTCCTAAGATAAAAACCCCTGAAAGAGTCAAGGATTATGGACCAATTAGCCTCTGTAATGTCCTTTATAAATTGATTTCCAAGGTCGTAGCTAACAGCTTAAAACAAGTGTTACCTATGGTGGTCTCGAAAACACAATAAGCTTTCATCAAAGGCAGACTCATCTCAGATAATGTCCTTGTAGCGTACGAAGTGCTCCATTTCTTGAGAAGGAAGAAGAAGGGTAAGAAGGGTTATATGTCCCTTAAGTTTGATATGAGCAAAGCCTACGATAGAGTGAAGTGGTCTTTCTTTGAAGCTGTTATGCACAAGTTGAGGTTCCATGAAAATCTTATTAATCTGGTGATGAAATGTGTTACAACTGCATCCTTTTCGATCATCATCAATGGCTCACCTATTGGTCGTATTGTCCCTTCTAGGGGTTTAAGGCAAGGAGATCCTATTTCTCCTTATTTATTCCTCTTATGTACCGAAGGATTGATCAGTCTGCTGAAGGAAGCTGAAAGGAAAAATCACGTGACTGGTATTCATGTTTGCTGTGGAGCTCCAAGATTGAATCACCTCCTCTTTGCGGATGACAGCTTAATTTTCTGTGAAGCTAATGAATCAACTACGTCTCGACTACAGACTATCCCAAGTACTTATGAAGAGGCATCAGGGCAGCAACTAAATAGAGATAAAACCGCAATGGTATTCAATGTAAACGTAAAGCAAGATGATCAACGAGCAATTATGGCCCTATGGAATGTCCCGCAAGTGCAAAATATGAAACGTATCTTGGATTGCCACCTTGAGCTTTCTCTGAAATAAAACACAAAGTTTGGTTGAAATTGCATGGTTGGAAAAGTAGTATGTTCTCCCAAGGTGGAAGAAAAGTTCTCCTCAAATCAGTGGCTCTAGCAATACCTTCCTACGTTATGAGTTGTTTCAAACTCCCATCCACACTTTGCACTGAACTTGAAAGGATGATGGCTCGATTTTGGTGGGGCCAAAGGAAGGAGGAAAGAAAAATCCACCGGCTATCTCGGCAAAAAAATGTGTAAATCGAAATGCATTGGAGGCATAGGTTTTAAGGAGCTGGAAGTTTTTAATATGGCGATGCTTGGGAAACAAGCTTGGAGGCTATTGCAACACAAGGGTAGCTTGGTTTACAAAATCTATCCAGCCCGCTACTTCTCCGATGTCAATGTTTTGAAAGCATCTTTAGGTAGTAATCCTTCATATGCTTAGCGTGGAATTTGGGAGGCTAAAAATCTATTGATACATGGAGGAAAATGGATTGTGGGAAATGGAAATAACATAAATATCCTCAAGACAAATGGATTCCAGGAATTATAGATTTGAGCACGGAATTAGGGGCTGATATTCAACAGATTTATAGACCTCAACTTTACAGTCCAGTACCCTCTCTGATTGATCCCTACTTAGGGTCATGGAACTTGGAAAAGCTTAGAACTTTATTCACTCCAATAATTATTTGGTCTATCCTGAAGTTACAACCTTGTTGCTCGAATGAACAGGATGTGTGGTCATGGGAACAGGAAAAATCTGGAATCTATTCCGTGAGCAGCGCTTATAGATTCTTCAAAAATTGCCATACTCTAGATAGTGGTAACTCCTCAAATATGGCTGAGAAAAAGAAGTTTTGGGATACAATGTGGCGGCTGAAAATCCCTCAAAAGATAAAAGTTTTCGCTTGGAGAGCCTGTCAAGATAGTCTACCTTCAAAACAAAACCTGATCAACAGAAATATTCCTGTTGCTTCCTAGTGTTGTTTTTGTGGCTACCAAGTGGAGGATTTATGTCATGTTTTGCTTTACTGCCCATCTATCCATCAAAGCCTAACTAGTCGATTCCCGGTGCTACAAAATAAAAGTTATCCAGGAGGTTTCTTGCAAGCAGCCACCGATATTTTGACAGTACTATCAAAGGATGCTCTCATGGATTTTCTGCTTATTACTTGGGGATTTTGGTATCGGCAAAATGGTCCTTGATCAGATTACCATTCCACCACAACAAGTAATCGCAACAGCTTTAGGTAATAAACTTGCTACAGAACCGGCCCTTCCTCGAACAACTGCTCCTGGAGTGCTGCCCTGAAAGTATAGATGGACAACACCACCTAAACCTGCCTTCAAGCTCAATGTTGATGGTGCTCTGTTCTTCGATTTTAACAAGGCTGGAATTGGTATTATCTTGTGGGATCATGTTGGTGAATTAGTTATGGTTGCTAGTGGTCCTGAAAATTGTATCCTATAACCTGAACACGTCGAAGGGGTTGCAATTGTGAGGCCTACAATTATGTCTCAACCTGGGGATTTCGAACTTACTAGTAGAGAGTGATTGATGTTTCTTGCAAATGAAATTAACAAAACCAGATTTAACCTCAGCATCAGTCCGTCCTCTTGTAGCTGAAATAAAGGAGTTAATGCTACGATTCCCTCATTGTAGCATCTCTCACTGCAATCGAGTTACTAATCAAGCTGCTGACTACTTGGCACGACATGCATTGTCCCTTCAAGATTTGGTACTTTGGTGGCATAGTGTCCTTTTTTCCATTGAAAACGTAGTTTTCATTGATAAACACTATTGTAACTTTTCTTAAGGCTATTTGCCTTCATGAACGAAATACTTTTCCATCAAAATAAGAAAAAAAGAAATTGGAACTTAAAAAATCAGTCTCCATCTAATTACCACGTATTTAATTATATTGGTAACATGGCTTTTTATTTATTTATTTTATGTATATATATGTGTGCGCGCGCCATATTATAATTGCTTTAGCAAGTCCTCAATCTTTGATTATTGCTTCCTCATATCCTAAACTTTTGTCATTGAAATCTTATTTTCAACCTTCCATAAATTAAGATACCTTGTATCTGATTATGTATTCATTCCAAAAGTTCATTGGATTTACACATAAAAGTGCAATAAAATATTTTCACTCAATTTTAAAGAACGAAAACAAAGTAATTGGAAAGAAACCATCATCAATGATCAAAATGTGCTATTTAATAGAAGGTCAAGGATAACAATACGATAAAAAAAAAAAAGATTTAGAACATAAGTGCAATAAGAAAGAAAGATTGAGGACCTTAAGTACCAAACAAAGTGATTCAACTATAAAAAACTTTTGTGTGAATAACCTCATCCCCTATTGGGCGAGGGTCGAAATCTCAAATTTTTGGCTCTAAAACTGTGAAAATCAGGGATCAAAAGGCCAAAAAGGACCGAATTGCAAATTTCGGAAACTCAAGGAACTGAATTGAATATTGCAGAATGGCCTCTAGGTGTTGGAGTAAAATACAATTTTTTGCTGCCTAGGCCAATTTATCATTGTTATGTGATAAACAGCCTTTTGTATTGGGATAAAGTGCCATGAGTCCATGACTATCTGTCACACATTTGTCTCTCTGTGTTTACCAGCCAGCCAGCCTGGGCAAGCGCTGTACTGATTAGACATATTGTATCTCTTTCTCTTGCCTCGTGCTTAGGTCTATAGAAGGTCAGGCTTAGCCACCATTCTGTAGTATGAATAAAATGCAAAACACAAATATAATTTTAACTCTTTATGTTATTGTTTAATATAAGTAACACAAGCATCGGGTATCATGCCACAAAACGGACAATAATGAGAGAGCAAGACGACTTATCGAATCGAAAGGCAATTTCACTCCTTGGGACCTAACTTCCAAAGGCCTCCTAGTACAAATCAATTAAAAGAATGCAGCAAATCTTGAGATAATTTCATCAACATATACAGACTCAAATGCTCCTTAACCAGTTAAAGAATTCCCAACCTTCAACTATGGAACAACTACAAAATGGCAGTAGTTCCAACAACTACTTTATAAAAGGAAAGAGAGAAAAAATAACAGAAACGAATTTACCATTGTTGCCTAATCCATGAAAATCTGTCTGCTTTACAACTTTGTAATGTTGAGCATCAGGAACTCCCGTGAGATCTGATGGATGAAATCGACTGAGCTGAAACAGAAGCGGTCGGGCTGCTCAGATCCCGATCCCCGTTAGAAACTTTGGGTTTTCCACTCAGTCTTTCCATTGCATCTTGACAAATTTCAGTAAACCACTCATCTTCCGGAAGTACACTGCCACCAACAATACTGGTTAACAAATTTGAAATGTACTGCCACCAACAATACTAGTTAACAAGTTTGAAGATTTCGTTTAAGTTCTATGCAATTGTAGTTGGAAGCAACATCAATTATTCATTTTCTTGGCTATTTCTTTAATTAAAAAATTTCTCTAACTCGTGATCTAATTACTACGAAATTTCATTTCTTTCGTTTTTTGTATTTCTACACTTAAAAGACTTTCCTTTTCCCTCTATCGAGATATCTCATATAGGATTTTCTTTCCATCTTGGTTCCAAAATAACTGTACAACTTCCCGTACGCTTCCAAGAGAATCATTCGTAAGAAAATGCACAACAATCATACCAAGGTTACAGTACAGAAAGTACCTGTACGGATCTATGCCCGTTGCAGAAAATGCAGCCAGTGCTTTGGATATAATATCATTCACGGCCCGACGCAAATTTCTAGACAAGTAGCGTCCTTGTGAAGCAAAACATATCACAAATTTCATATCCAAGTAGAACTGCAGCCAATACAACATGTAAAGAAAAGATGGTTATAATAGCATGGCAATTAGAGGGCAGATTTCACAAATAACTATCAATTTATAAACCTGTTGAAGACCGAGTGGACCTAAAGGCCTTGGTCCTTCCTCAATATCATCCCAAAATGTCTGGTCTTCTGAAAGCCATAAGATAACTGTCTCTGTTAGCCTCATCAATAACAACATTGCAAATCTTTCCCGGCCTACAAACATTTCTGCTGCCATTGCAGCCATCCTGTTCAGCTTTGCATAAAGTTCCTGGACAGCAGACAAAATAGAAAATTGTTACATATACAATCCATACCATTAACATTACCAGTTGTATTGCAGTTATGGACACATCTCACCACAGGAAAGAAAACGAGAAGTGTGGCAACTAAAAGCTTGTTTTGGAAGTGTTTAAATTACAAACACTTTTGGTCAAACCACTTTTATCCAGACATTTCGTAGAATCCACCATTTATCCACTACTCATTTATATCTATTTATAATATAAACTATTCACAAACAATTCCCAAACATGCGCTAAATTGTAAGTTGACTCAAAATACCAGAAATGGAACACTGCAATGTAGATGTGCAACTCTTACCCCGAAAGCTCAAAGACTTCAACAAAAGAAGGAAGTGACATCTTTTACAAGCAATAGGACGAAAAAGTACAAGCTACATGATATTGAGACAAAGATGGTACTATTTAGTTCCCAGATCTTAAGCTGTTTAACCCTGTAAAGGTCCAAGATACTAACAAAGGGCACAAATGTTCCCTTTTACAAGGATAAATTAGTACAAACTACATGATAGGAGACAAAAAAATAAAAAAATAAAAAAAAATAGAATACCGAACTAAAAGATCCACGTCGCCATAATATTGACAACAAAAGATCATAAGCTAATTATAAGATTTAAAAAATACAGCCAACAAATTTACTTAAACAATAGAAAAAAATACCTGGAATATTGGAGAAGGGAACCACTCTATCTCATCCACATTCCCATCCATGTTTATGTAAATGTCTGCAGTAAGATAGCTATCACCTTCTTCAGTAAAAATAAGATCCAGAGCATGTTGTTGACAAAAACTATCTTTTAATCTATCAACGGAGTTCACAAGACGCTTCTTCCATTCTCTTTGCTCAGGATTACGATTTTGCCTCTCGGTAAGTCCTCTACGAGAATCATCCTTGAAAGTGGCTTGATTTAATGTGGAGAGCTTCATGGCTGCACGTGGCAATAGCTCATCGGCTAGTAAGGATGCATTTGCAAGCAATGCAATTTGCTGGGCTTCAGTTTCAGCCATTCGAACAATTTTATTTCCTGAACCTTGGAAGTTGGCCTCATCTTCAATGGAGCCAGGCAATGCTCTTACGAGTATATTCACATATGAGTTGAACACCTGGAACAAACCATCCAATGTTTTACTTCCCAACTGCATACTTAACAGGGGTCCCACGTCTTCAAAAAAATCCTGCAAAGGCAGTTCAAAAAGGCAGCTGCTTCAACTTGAAGTTTAAAACCATAAGTAAAAGAATATAAGCAAAGATAGAACAGAAGAAACTTCACAGAAATCAAATTGTTAAGAAATAACATGCATAGTCACTTGTTCGTGGAAATTAGCATTAAGAATTTTATGAACCCATCTTAAACATGCAATTTCAAAAAGACAGTTTTAAAACCAGAAAGGGTAGACGACGTTACAGATCTCAATCCTGTCCAATAAACAATACTGATAGACGGTACAAATTAAGATGCGCACAATTTACAACCAACCATAATCAAATCAGAGAGCCTTAGCCAAATTGCCTATACCAATCATTAGGCTAATAACTTTAGGGTTATATTGAAGTGAAGTCATACTTGAACGTAAATTTCCAGCTTATTCAACATGCTGCCAACAATTTGTCCTGAAATTAAATAATTACTATGTTCTAGAAAATTCTGTAAATGACTATGCCCCTGTTTGAGCTCCATTTTTTCAAAATACATTTTTTTTTTCAAAACTCATTTTCAACCACATATTCTCCCATAAAATAATATTACATGTAAAACCAAAACCTTTTCTTATTTTTTAACCACAATTCTCCAAGAAATCACTATTCCAAAATATATTTTTCCCCAGACTCTCATTAAAATGGAGCCCAAACACGGGATGCATGTCTTCATGGCGTATATTACATTTACCCAAGGAAGTCAACAGTTGGATTCTCATGCCTGACAAAACTGAATGTAGCCATGTCATTATGGATGTACACATACTACTTGGAAAGGATAACAAATACCTGGCCAAGACTTCAAATTTAAATACATAGATACACAGGCTATTGATTGTTACAGTAAAACACAATCCCTAGAAGAAAGCTTCATATCAAAATTGGAAGCCTTAGGGCTTAGAGCAGTAATAGATGATCTTTAAAATACACTATTTGCCAACTCTGCCAAGAAACCTAGGAAGTTAATCATCAATGAAGAATGATAAGGAATTGAATTTGTATGTTAGCATGCTTAAAGTGAGAAATGAGAAAGTTATTTTTCTATGTTATTAGGGCAGCAATTGAGACAAAAATTGTTTTACCTGGATCATTGAGTTGAAACGATGAGCACTACTGGAAAGCTTGTGCTGGTGTGCCATCGTACCACCAAGAGCTGCAGAAGTCCTGCCAGATTGGCGTGAAGCAGTTGGAGGATATGTGAGCTCCCAATCATCAGCAGCAGCTAAAGCAGCTGTGCTCTCTTCTATTCGCTTCAAATTGGCATCCAGCGCTTGCTCAACACTAGGTCTAAAGAGCTTCACAAGCACAGGACAAAGGGCAAGCCCACGAGCTTCCAACAGTGAACAGTGTCCTAAAGCTATTTGCACACATTCTGCAGCAGATCTTAAACCCCCAGCAGCAGCAGATGAAGCTAATGCATGTCGTTTGACAAGATGCGCAAAGGCCTCGGTTTGCTTTGTAGCCCACATCACTATCTCAGATGTATAAGCTGTCTCCTTACCAAAAATAACCATGGAATCACTGACTGCCTGAGAAATGGCAGAGAATACAAGCTGTGACAGGGCTGCTGTATATGCTCCTCCATATGAGGTACTTGATGGACGAAGGCTTTGCATGTTGTACTGGTATCTCTGATAGTGCGCATTGAGGAGTAAAGTATGAGCACGAGGACCATCTCCGAGTTTTTTGAGAGCTAAAATTGCTGCACGCAGCTCAGCACCACGTGTAGAAGGTTGGCAAGCAGCTTCAGCCAGCTGATCTGCTAACTTCTGCCTCCGTTCAATTATAGCAGACTGCAGAGAGAGAAGCATGCCAGGAGTCAGAATTTTCTTTTCCTTTGCTTCAGACACTATGCGTTCGCCTTCATCAAGGCTGGTCAAAGCTTCATCAACTCTCCTTTCAGCCAACAGAACATCAAGGAAATCAGGGAACTCTCTAGACCATTTCTCCATATCTGAAGGTTCTCCAACTTCATCATTGGATACTTTATTTGCAGCAGAACCCTCAGGATCAGTATCAGAAAGAGAATCAATATGAACTCCCTCAGCTAAATTATGGACCAAGGTCGCCTGAGTGGATAGCAGGTTTCTCATCGATAAAAGCTCACCCTCTAAATCTGATATCTCTTTAGACGTACTGCCAGTTGCATTTAAAAAAGAAAAATGAACAGAAGATCTAAATATGTAGATTATACAGAGGATACAAAAAACAGATGCAATTCGACCAGACATAAAATATAATGGACATCTTGTCAAATATGACAAGCAAAAGGCACCCCTGATTGTATAAAAATATCAAATATATCTTATGTGCTAAATGCAATGTGCCGGCTTGGATACCATGCTCAGATGGTGGAAAGGTGAGGCAACATGATTGATGGCTTTCAAGCATCTCCAAATGTAAATATTACCTAATGGTGGCTATCATGGTAGGTACAGACCTTGTTTTCAGTAATATAGAGCTGTCTGAACTAATTTCTATTGCTACGAACTTCAAAATTTGAGGGTTCTTTGGAGATTCTGAAACAACAAGTTAATTAATGTTTTGTTTAGGTATGCACATATTCACTCTTTAATATCATTCAGCCAAACAAAAACGGGAGATAGCAAGAGAAAAGAAAGAAGAGAATTTGTTAGTATGATGAAGGAAAATGTACCTAAGAACTCACCGAATGAAAGCTGTATAATTAGCATAGACACTTCTGCGCATTTCTTCGGCTGAAGATCTCTTCAAATCCATAAGATATGAACATAATTGTCTTATTTCCTGCGAAATGTGATTGTACAATTGTTATTTCCTGAAAGAAATATCATTTATACTAATGAGGAGCACAAGGGAATCTATACTGGGCAGAAGAAAAAAAAAACAGATGGTAGCAATCTAAATACGCATCAGCATGCGGAAATTAATAAATTTTAAATCCTTTTCCCCTACTCTCCACCCATCACTGCATACTCATTACTTAGGGATGATACTCGCTGAATAATATTAAGGGCATGTTTGGGCCAGATTTTAATCTAAGTCAAAGTCAAACAATCAGCATCAACCACATCTTTCATAGGTCCCATATCTTTTCAACCACACATTTCAAAAACTTCTATCACAATCCACTTAAAATCCAATTTGAATCTACACCAAACACCCTCTAAATGCACACAGTATACCAAGGCACTACAGTCTCTTGGGTTTGAGTGCAAAGCTAGTCAAAGCAAAGTTATGACTTCTAAGATAATGATTTTACAACATTTTCAGCAAAACTAAGATATAATATTTTTGTTGTTCAATCAATTTCAACTTCCTGATGAGCAACTTAACAATAAAATAATTTCAAATAAGATATTATAAATATTTCAGCTGCTGATCCCATTTCAAAAGCCAACAACTTAATACCGCCTCAAAAGTAAAACAAAATCGGTGTTCAGATGAAAACAGACACAGAAAGTGCAAGAATTTGATGAAACACACCTGTTTTGCTCCTTTGTATTTTTGAGCTTTTATGGTGCTTCACTAAGGGAAGCAGTTTGATGCCAAAAAAAGTGTCTAAAGCCCTCGTGTATGTATTTTGGACTTAGGCACATGCTAGGTTCACTTTTGACCATGATCACACGGTATGAATAATAAGCAATGCTATCAGTAGTTATTGACTGGGATAGAGAACAGCTAGGACAATCTTAATTAAATTTATTAAAAGAGTTGAGTGCGTATATCAATCCGAGGAACATCCATGGCTATCCAAGATGTACTTTCGTTGGAAGATATTTAGACCACGTCCAATGTCAACGTGACAAAAAATGTATGGATTTATATCCATCAAAAGTACTACAGAGATATGGGCATACGGCCACAGGTGAAATCATCAATGCCATGTTAACAACGAACTGAAATTTAATTGAAGTACTATAAAGGCATTTGCATATGACAATACAGTATCGGTAGTTGACAATGGACATGGCAGCTCCTGATTTAGTTACAAGAATGACTTAAAATGTTTGATTAACAAGAGTACACGTGTTTTATAATATTCAGCATTTATACCAATAATTTACCTGTACAAGCAATGCAGCATTATATATAACCATGCAGTATGTGGTTACCCTAGAATATGACGAACGAGAGAAACAGGAAGCTAATGAATACATAAGATGCGATAATAGGAAGCTAATGAATACATAAGATGTGATAATACTTGTCAGTCCAAATAAGAAAAAAATCATTCGACCTCTATCCTCATTATTTGTCTTCAAAACTATTCAAGATGTTCTTTAATTAGTTGACAACCATCAATGAGGCAATACATAAGCCTAGAGGCATAAACCTTAACATAAGCCAAAAAAAAAAAAAATATATATATATAAAATAAAAAATAAAATAAAAGGGTGGGGATTTTAACTGACACATGAGGTCTCAGTTCAATTCCAAAAAAAGGGAACTGAAATCGAGAAACCGATTGGGTCCCAAACGATTCTTAGATCTTGAACCGAAATTGTGGTACTTGACTCTGGAACCGAATTTGTCATTTTTATATATTTTTAACAATTTATTTACCCTAACCCAATGACCCGACCCGACCCGACAAGTAGCATATTTGCAAGTTACATGAAATAGCAAGTTTATAATGCCCAAGTAATATGTACCAGAATCAATCAAATTCATTTATTTGAATAATAGAACCATATCACTCTGATTTATAGCCACTCTTGACCACCCTTTATGCACTATCCACCCTCCCCCTAGGCCCACAGTCGAATTTTGATGTTATTATGTTAGATATTGAATGCTATTTGGTGGCACATTCGAACTTGATTAAGAAAATGTTGAAATATGTATTTGGTGATATTCTATTACTTTTATCTCTGCTATATATTGAGAAGAAAATTTGTATTGTCATCTTACGATTTTTTTAAAAAATGCCAAGGGTAGAATGGATCCGGAACAGAAGGTTCGGATTTGGATTTGGTTAAAAAATTATGTAGACCCAAATGATTTCATTTAGAAACAGCTGAAGTGTAATAGGTGGTTCCTGAGATTTGAAATACCTGGACTCATCCACTGACGATGCATAGGCTTATAACATACAAAAGAAAAATAGCCAAAAAGATGAGACCAATAATAGAATGTCCATAAAAGGCAAGACAAATGGGCAACTACCTTAGTCACCTTGGACTTAGCCTTGAGGTATATGCCTCAGTAAATCAAGGCATGACGTTACAAATGAAACTTTAGGCATAGGCTTTGATGTGTTTAACGAAAACCTCACATGAGATGGGACGTGGGGCAAACAACGGACATCACAGCTAAATTGATTTAGATCCATAATCATTGGTGAATCTACTTGTAACATAGTTAGTTCTGCTGTATTAAGATCTAATGTCAGACGAGAGAATTTCTTGCACTTCTCATGTTTGATCGAACAATTATAGAAAAGGGTTACAATGAGCTTCAACATTTCTTCAACCAAATCACCACCCTTGCACCCATTTTACATAATGCTTACCAAAAAGGTGGTATGTGAAAACTGAATAGTAATAAAATTGCTCGAGCTAGGTCTGTAATCGAATTTGCATCCCTTATATTTCCGTAGACTCACTTCCCACCCTTTCAAACATTAAATTATATTAGAGTTCTAACATATTAGATTGCCTAATTAAGAAAAACAAATGAATGTATAACATATCGGCACCATCTGAAATATATGTAGTTGGTCAAAAACAATTGGTGATTAAAAATTCTAAATTTCTGTAACATGAGAAGCTCTTGCACAGTCAAGATAGCATACATTCACATTTTATTTTCTATTTGAATAGCAATAGAACCACAATAATTTTGGCAAACCGAAAATAGATGCATTCCAATTTTCTGCTTTTGGTAAAAGAACAATTTCTTTGTCCTGAAAACAGGTGCAGCCAAGGGTGCAAGGTTTCCTATTTTCTGCTTTTGGTAAAGAACAATTTCTTTCTCCTGAAAATAGGTGTGGACAAGGTTTCCTATTTCTTTTGAAACCAATTTCAAGTGAACTCTACCAGTAACATATATAGATCTGTAAGACCAAAATAATAATTCAAATTATACCTCATTTTTATACTAACAAATAACCCAACTTTCTCAACTGAATTATGAACAAATTAATTAAAAATTCAATTAACTATTTAAAAACGTTTATTAAATTCATAAGAAAAAAAAATAGGGACCTTTTCATTGAGGGACTGACACTTGGACTGGACAAATGTATCGGCATCAAAATTATCGGTCTTGAAGACGTTTAGATTCTCTTCGAACTTGGTGCCTGCGTCTTTGGTATTCCCTTTCAGTGGTCCTCCCGTGTGTGATGCTCCTCTTGACCGTGACGACTTCAACGACGCCATAACCAATTACCAAGAAACGCGATTCAGATCCAATTATTGTTCCCCCCGCGCGTATTCAGGGCTAATTCAATTTGATTTAACGAATATATAACAAAAAATATCTGGGACTTTAGGTTTTCAGAGGGCTAAAAACAGAATTGCCATAGAGTGAAAGGAGAATCGCCGATTCCGACGGTATTGTGTTGTAGAGAGAGAGAGAGAGAGGAGAGAGAGGGAGTTTGTTCGTTGGTTGGCCAGTCGAGTTTAGCTTAAGCAAAAAATATAAAACTTATTTTGAAATGAAAAAAAGATCCCAAAAGGGTGCAAAGAAAGATTGTGTAATAAAAGTCAGAATTTTGTATTCTAATAGCAGGCGTGTGATAATAATTTCATAGGGGTAAAATTGAAAGTAACTTAGATTTAGTTTCTAATTTGAGTAGAAAATTTGGATAATACTTTACAACTTTTCACGTATCTCGTGAACAGAGTTCATTCATATAATTATTAATATAGAGTTCGATAAAATTTACGAAGAATAAGATTTTCATTATCTCTATCAAACATCACATTTGAAGAAGAAGAATATAAAAACAATCAAATATGAAGATAAGAGAATCGACGATAATTATATTAAAGACATGTTTGATTGCAAGCTTGAATTTTGCATGTAATTTATTAATTAAATGTTTTTGGTTGAGTTAATTTTCAATTTAGAAAATATTATACTTTTCCATCTTTTATTAGTGGATAGATGAGCGAAAGAGAATTTAATTGAAAAATAAAAACATAACACTCTTTAAAGAAAATGTTTTACTTGATTTTGATGAAAATACGGTCACTGGGCGACATGCGAGCGACGGTGTGTCGCTTGAGCGAAGGCCATGTGACATGCTAGCGACAATGTTTTTGTTTCTGCCGCTCGAACGAAGTCACGACGATAGTCTGACGAGATTGCGGCGTCGTTTTTCTTTTTTTTCCATTCTCGAACTATAGACCTAATACAACTCAATTTATATATTTGCTACTTACTCAACTTTTACAACATATTAAATCTAGTCTTTTTTGTTTACAGATTTGTCAATTACATCAAAAACCTAACAATCTTAACCTATGAGTGAAGAAGAGTAAGGTGAAGAGAGAGATCAGCTGAAGCTGGAGTTTGGAAAACTTAATACATTTGTCCCTGCCACCCTTAATGAGGTGGAGACTCAAGTTTAACAATGTGAGGTGAAAAATGGAGAGGAAGTAGAGATACAAGAGTATCCTGAGAATGAGCTAAGAGGAGCTAGTTCATAGAGAGCCAAAAATATTTGAGGAGGTGATGAAGAGAGATCAATTAGAAAAGTGGTTAAAAACAATGAGAGAGGAAATAAGTTCCTTAGAAATGAATCAAACTTGGGAGCTAGTACCTAAACCTAAGAACAAATCAACTATTGATTGTAAGTGGGTTCCTAAGGTTAATGAGGGCATTAGTGGATCTGAACCCTTAAGATTTAAAGTTAGGTTGGTGACTTAGGGATACACACAGAGTGTATTGATTATAACAAGATTTTTCAGTTGTCGTTAAGTACGCCACCATTGGGGATATGCTTGCATTTGTTGCACATTTTGATTGAGAATTTGAACACCTTGACATAAAAATTATTATTTTTAAATGGTGAACTTGATGAGCAATTTTTTATGAATTAACCAAAATGTTTTAAAGACAAATTAAAACATGATCAAGCGTGCTTCTTTAAAAGATCTTTATATGAGTTAAAGTAGTCACCTAAACAGTGGTATTAAAGATTTGATTCTTTTGTACTCATTATAGGGTTTCAAAGAAGTAAGTTTGATCATTGTCTATATTTTCAACAATAATGACTGTGTTTTTATTACTCTATATGGATGATATGCTCTTAGTTGGTTCATCATCAAAATGGATAAGTGATATAAAAACAAGTTTGGATGGTGAATTTGACATGAAAGACCTAGGAAAAGCTAAAAGAATTCTAGGGGTGGAGATTGAAAGAGATAGGTTAAATGCGATNAGACATATTAAAACATGATTATGTATGTTTCCTTAAAAGGTCTTTATATGGCTTAAAACAATCACCTAGATAATGATATAAAAGATTTGGCTCTTTTCTACTCACTATAGGGTTTTAAAGAAGTAAGTTTGATCATTGCCTGTATTTTTAATATGATGCTAATAATGACTATGTGTTTTTATTGCTTTATGTGGATGATATGTTTTTAGTTGGTTCATCACCTAAGTGGATAAGTAAGATAAAAAATAGTTGAATGTCAAATTTGACATGAAAGATCTGGATAAAGTTAATAGAATCCTATGTATGAGAATTGAAAGAAATATGTCAAATTCTGCATTGTTTTCACACCAGTCTCCTTATATTTCAAAAATGTTGAAAATATTTGGCATGCATGATCGCAAACATGTTATATTACCTTTAGAAAATCATTTTATGTTATCTAAAGATTATGCTCCATGTAATGAAAATGAAATAGAATACATGAGTAAGATTCTATATTCTAATGTGATTGGATCTATTATGTA